>BKCP01004605.1:654476-684375 GCA_008636005.1 Striga asiatica | reverse complement strand
AAACCACCAATTCTCAAATAACACCCATTTACTACCATCGGAAATAGCATATAACCATTTTCTTTTCCATTACATAAACTAAAATGCCCAAACACAAGAATCAATACTTACTAGCCAACCGGACAGAGTTCAGCTCAAGTCATCTGCTTGAAGCATTTGTACATGAACCCAAGTGACAAGGCAGCAGCCACAACAGCAAGAGTGGCGTATGTATCCTCACGTTCCCAGCTTTCATACCAAGTCGGCATAGAACACTGCTTCCCTTTCCCACGTTTATTCCGAGAGCCTTGTTTTTTAGATTTGCTCTTCTTTTCATCAGTAGCATCCTTAGAATCCAAACCCCCACTCTTTTCTTGTAAAACGGGACTCTGACAGCAGGAGAAGCCCCCGTTCGCCTCACAGCAACTTGTGACATCTGATGGAGATGCACAAGTGCTGGCAGCTATATTTTTTATGTCTTTACTGTCTTTCATGGTCCTATCTGTATATGTGCCACCATTGAGCAAGGACCTCTGTTCCAGTGATTTTTTCTGGTCATCTACAGATAATCCCATCTGTCCCCTGTAATGGAACAATAATCGATATAAGCCCGCGATTTTTTTAAAAAGTCGGTCATGCAAAATAAATAAGAGGGACCTCCAATTAATATGAACATATCCTTTTATAACAGTAGATGGAAATCGGTTGATTTACCTCCACAGGAAATCCACGATTTCTCCTCTTCCAATATGCTGTTCGAGCAAAAGAGGGACATCTTCAGGCATAACGTATCCATACCTGCAGTATAGCAGTCACAAAGCTACCTGTTAATAAGGTTATAAGGTTCGCTGATCATTTCTCTAAGGAATGAACATCTTGCATGCCAAGCTATGGTGAGATTTGCAATTGTACTACTAAATTTTGGAAATTTCTCTTTCACATGAATAACTTTTAACATTTTGCATTAAACCCCGTTGCAGCAGAACCGAACCTATCATGAGTCAACACAAAACAATAAGAGAAAATGCAATCAACCTTTTTCTCTCATAGAAAGGCAACCATTAGACAGATTCAAGAGCCCTGGCCAAACAATTTGTGAACCACTTACCAATGCCCAGTCACTTCTTTAGGTCCGAAAATAATCACGTTGCCTGCATACTTATGTCCTCCAATGTGGGAACACGGGCTAACCGAGACCTTCCCTTGTATGCCACGCAACTCTATCTCGTTCTGGAATTTACTAATGACAGCTGGCCCACAAACACCACAACGTTGATCCCGTGACCCATGGCAGCATACAAAGATGTACCAACCCCTTAGAGTTTCTGGGCTTCCAGGCAACCATTCACCATCCTTCACTAGAACCTCCTCCACAAATGTGTCAACATCAAAATGCGTTAATCTCCTGCAATTTTAATTGATATCAGAACAGGAAAAGACAAATTACAGGGAAGTTTAAGCGGTTCTGAAGCTTTAAAAGATTGAATTCTATGTTTGACCTGTATCTGATCATGTCTGGAAATATTAAAACGTCGCCATTTGATGTCTCGGTCCCATCATGTCCCTCACATATTGTTAGGCGAGTCTGAAAACAAAAAAAGGACAAATAATATCAAGTATAAGGATGATAAAAGTTATTGACTAAGACCATCTCCAACCGAATACTCCATACTCAAACTCATTTTGCAGTAACTATCTCATTTTGCAGTAATTCATCTCCAACCGAAAAACTCATTCTCCAACCCAAAAGAATATTCTCGAAATATTCTCTTTTACATCAACTTTTACAACTTTTAAATACTACCCACATATTTTACAATTTTACAAATTAAACCACACTATTATTTTCAATTCAATTTGGACTTTATGTAATAAACTAAGGCCATCTCCAGCCCTTATATCTACTCTAGCGCGGACTTTACTCTACTCTAGAGTAGAGTTGAACATTCATCTCCAGCCCTTATCTCTACATTTTACTCTACATTAAATATATTATTTTTTTATTTATTTTAAAAATGAATTGTAATAAATTGAATTTCTTAAAGAAGATACATATACATCTATGTACCAATTCAAAACTGTTACTTTTGAAAATATATGAATTAGTGCAAATTTACACACTAGACCATATATGGTTTAGAACATATATGAATTAGTGCAAATTTACACACTAGACCATATATGGTTTAGAGCATAAAAAAACAAAAAATTATTTATAGTCATATTATTTGTCAAACTACTTATCACATATTAATATATTACACATTTTGCTCTATCATAAATAATTTTTCAGTATTTTTAAAAAAATATCAACTTTATGCCTACACAAAATATTTATATATATATATATATAAATATATATATTTTGTTCATTATTTTTTATACATTTATATTAAAATTTTATATAAAAAATTTCATTAATGAATTTTTACATACTTATATTATAATTTTATATAGAAAAATAACAACTTATAGACAAACCATAAATTTTGATAAATAAACTAAAACTTCATTTTTGAAAATAGAAGGGCCAAAACACAAATAAAAAAAGATTTGCGTATGTGAACAGTACAAACGCAAATATGCAGTTTGGAGGAGAGAGAAACGGATCAAAACTCATTTTGGGTTTGCGTTTCGGTACCGGTTGGAGGATTTTTTGGTGATGCGTTTGGGTTTGAGGTACGGTTGGAGTTGCTCTAAAGATATTTGTTTCTGTTTCAATGTCCAGAAGAACATATAAAAGCACAAACAAAAAATACTATGTCCTAGTACTTGACATGAGCTACCCTTGTGCAGCACATCTACAGATAAATAACCAGAATAACACTAATGGATGCAAACAGCTAGTGTACCATACAACACACACACACACACACACACACACCAGAAGATAGAATATGATACAAGATAGTCAACTATATTCATAAACATAATGTTCTAAACCCTAAACCTAACGCATCATGCTAATATCTCGGGCTTATTATATGAGAAGCAGCGACTTGCAAATTAGTGGAGATCCTATGGACCTCCTTCAGCACTCACAAACACACACAAATTGATACATAAATAAATAAGAATTAACTAAGAACATGTCTTAGGCTGCACTCTGAAACATGTGAATGCTTCTTGCTTACAGAGCTAAAATCAAACGAAAGGGACAACAATAATGTAAGTTGGCAATATGCAACTTATACAATAGATCATTTTGAGATGAAAGGAAATAACTCTCTGCAGAAAGCATAGAATGAAAACATAGAGGCTTAATCTATTAAATAGCTTTACACACAGAACATGCTTTACCAATTTAGTTAGCAAATTAACACTCAAATAGCAACAAGGTAAGATACAACAACCAGTATGCTGCATAGTGCATACACAATCCACAAATTACAAGAAACATGATTTTATTCCCCAATAAATCAGGAAATCACAGAGACATCCAAAGACCCATGCTTCAAAATCACCTCACTGATCAACCGAAAAAGAAAAAAAAAAAAAGGAAAATAGAAAAGAAAACCCATTTCACCTCTCGCTTCATATCAGACTTCCTAGCGGCCAAAGCGGCAGCAAGAATCCTGGGGAGGCGATCGAACTCAGCAGCCTCAATGCGGGGAGGCCAGACCTGAGGGTTCTTGTAGCACAGGAACACGTGGCGCTCGTACATCTCCACCGTCCCCACTAGAGGGCCCTGCCTGAAATCGGGTCGGGAGAATCCGTACTCGGCTTCGCTGATAATTCCGGGGTCGTATCCGCCGGAGAGGAAGGCAGCGTCGTTCTGGAAGCTGCCGGAGGCGCTGCCAATTTGGGAGGCGTCGTGGAGGTAGCTGTCGGCATAGGAGACGGCGATCGGGGAGGAGGCGGATGATGGGTGGTGGCTGGTTAACAGCATAAGAGGGTCGTCGCGATTGCCGGCCATCAAATGGATTTGACAGTGGCGCGGGGTGTGAAGAGTGGGGTGGCTGCTGGATAGTGAGAAGAGCAAGTGGGGTTTACACAAAGAGTAGTTGGTTGTTTGGTGCGATCTCGGTTCAACCATTTTTCTTTTAATGCGAACAGCCGGTTTTCAGCTGGAATTTGGGTTCAAAGTTTTATATTTTGAACCGGCGGTTCAACCAATTCTAGCAAAAACTTTATTGTATTCAGTGTCAAATAAGTTAAAAATCTTGTAATTTGTTAAGATTTTATGAAAAGTTAAATGAATATTTCATGAATTTTAAAAGTCTTAAAAAATTTAAATTAAATACAACAAGTTAAAGTCTGGACAAATCTTTAAGAATTCTAAATAAATACACTCTCTTTAAGTTTTCAGCCGAAACTTTTGGATCTTCAACAACATCTGGATAGCTGAAAGAGACATTGTCAATCAAGCCCGAACGGAATGGTTGGAATTCGAAGACCTCAACCTCCCATAATTTGAGTCATCTGTTTATATTTTCTTTTGGTTTCTCGAAGGACTGCTTCTCTGTTGCTAATAAGCTAGGAGCTCATGGACTCAGTGGCAGAGTATCCACCTGTGTTCTCATGTCTACAGTTTCTTCCTTTTGTTTGCCTTCTAAGTTTTTCCTTTTTGTGGGGCTGCTAGTGTATTTGTATTTAGATTGTATGTATTTGACTAGTTAATCTTCTTTAGTCTAGTTTTTTTGGTGGGCTGCTCCCACCTCCACTTAGTTATTTTCATGTAAACTAAGTCATGTGCCTGTGTGCACGCCTCCTTGTACTCTCCTATCTCTGTTTCGAGTTTGATATATANAAAAGAGAGTTTTCGGCCGAAATCAAGTTGGAATCGAATCATTTGCACTGACCTACAAAATAGCTACTCTTCTATTTCAACTAATGGATCATGTAGTCATTGTAAGATCAAAATCGAAATTAATATGAATCGATGGTTGTTACGGCCTAATTTAGTAATTTCTTTTATGGTTATCACTTTACACTCTAAGAGCATCCACAATGCTTTGGGTCTATTTTTGTATATATGACATATAATTGGACTTGAGTTTTAAATGACATGGACAAACCCAAGTAAAAAAACTCAAAAACTTTGCAATTCAAAAATAAAAGACTAGGTCTATCATACATGCCAACCAATAGAAATGCTCTAATATGTTTTATTCATTAAAAAAAATTAAATTAAGAACAAATGATGAGTGTTTGGGTTTGTACTTGGGTCCAAAATAGACCCAAGTGTGGACTTGGTCTCTTTTTTTCATTGCCACATAAGCTAGACCATGTCTACTTTTAATTGCATTGGGAAGTATTTTTTTATAGACTAAAGTCTATTTCCCATGTGGCATGTGATTTTTTGTTAAAAGACTTAAAGCATTGTGGATGCTCTAAAGGTTCATTCCCCTGTTAATTTCTCTACATCAATTTGTTATTATCATATCCAATTTATATATATTTTAATAGCCAAAAGTCACTATACAACTTCCACAATTTTTTAAAAAACAAAAAATTAAATAAAACTTAAAAACGGATTTTGAAAATCCGCTTCTAAGTTTTTTTTTATGAAATAAAAAATAAATAAAAAATAATTAAATAATAAAAACGAATTTTCAAAATCCATTTTTAAGTTTTTTAATAAAAAAAATAAATAAAAAATATTTAAAAAATAAAAACGGATTTTTAAAATTCATTTTTTGACAAAAATAAAAAAAAAATAAAAATAAAAAATAATAAATAAATAAAAACGGATTCTCAGACTCCGTTTTTCCTTGAAACACGGATTCTGAAAATCCGACCGTTTGATTTTTTTCCACACAACCTTTTTTTTATTTATTGTTGTCCACGGGTTATTTTTTTTTTAATTAAATAAATGATTCTCATTAGCCACTTCATAAATTTGTAAGCTCATAATAAATGTAGGATTTTTGTAAATAACACAAAATAATTTAACATATTTAATTAAAATGGACACAGACGTGTCAGTTTCTCATTGGCTGAGATTTTGCAAACCATGTCACAGGTAAACTACGCCTCTGCCACGGCGGAGGCTATAAGCCATCAACACAGGTGAGAACCATCTTCCCCTTGGTAAAAACAGGTGAGTATTTGCTCGAGAATCTCGCTGGCGATCGCCGATTGAAGCTCAAAATAAAGGTGCGATTCGTTTTTCCTTTCTCTCCTTGTTTAACTGCTTTTGAAATATTTCCCTTTTCGGTTTCTTTTTCGTTTGATTAATGTGCGGACATTTACTTAATAGTTTTTGCCCTGTTGATTTTAACAAGTTCGTCCGGGATTTTTAATTTCAGTTGCTTTTCAGTAGTTTGGTTTTTATGGATTCTAGGTTTTTAATCTTTACTCAATTTTAAAACTTGTCCCTATGCAGAAAACCCTCGGTATATCTTACTGAGCTGTTGTTTCCTCCTTTATTAGATGTTGTTTACTTTTTCTGGGAATAGCTCTTGGTGTTGTTGTGAAGTACTGAGTAGGTGCATATTTTTTTTCTTTAGTTTCTATTGAAATTATTTTCTTTTGGGTTCCTCTGTAATTATCCCTATGAAGTTTGACCTAAGCTGGATTCAAAGTTAGGAGCTTCAGCCAGGGCATTGGTTTGAATGATTTTGTTGGTATAAGACATGAATGTAGACTGTTGCTTAGTTGATCAACTTAAAGTGTTGCTTCTATTTTGAGCTTGGGATTTGCAGAAAATAAGTATGTAATAATAAAGATTTCAGATTTATGCTCTGTGCACAATTTTTATTGTGTCTGAGTAATGGATGGACAAAGATAAATCAAATACTAATCATCCCGACCATAACAATCCTACGGCGCTGCGTCAATAGCGGTCACATCTTTGTTTGCTGCATGAACTTAAAGGAGCCTTTTTCACTATTGAGTGCAATGAAGATCTTTTGAAACTAGCTATTCACTGATTTTTCTCAAGTTACATTTTAATAATCATTCTGTTTACTTTGAATCATTCAAATTTAGCTAGATGTTTTTTTTAAGATTTGATCACCCAAATTTATCTTGAATCTGTATGACGAAAGTTAATAATGATATTGTACTTGTACAAGTGTCTTCACGCTGGTTTATAAATTAAATCATCATGGCCGGAGAGACCTTTTCAAAATTGACTACATAATCAATTAATCGTAAACTAGAAAATTTGAAGTTTTGACAATACACGACAAGAGCACAACTTTTTTTGCTCTGGACACTGGAAGTATTTTACACTATGGTAATATGGTATAGGTATAACGTACATGGTTGAAGTTTGAGATGTTATACTTTCAGTGTCTTTTCTTTGCACACAATAACATTACAAAATAAGGCAGCCCAATGCAAGTTGAGTATCGAAACTCATAATAACTGTTTGGTTTACAGCAATCCCGTCTCATCAATTTTGACAATATTTTTATATGTAAAGTGAAGAAAAGGAGAAATATGGTCATATGCTTCATCCTTCCTATATACCGTTTTTAATCATGTCTATTTGTGCTGTTATATGGTTAAATTACTCACGAATCTGAAAATCAAGTTCTGCTCTTTGCCCATTCCTTTTCTCAAAATTTTTGTGATCTTTTACAATTGGATGCAGATGAAGCTAGCATTAGTAGTGGTGGCAGTGTTGGTAACCCTTTGCAGTTTTAAAGGTGCTTTTGGTATTAGATTTGTTATAGATAGAGAGGAGTGCTTCTCTCACAAGGTTGAGTATGGACACACCGTGCATTTCTCATTTGTGGTGATTAAATCCGAGGGGTCATGGCATTATAGTGAAGATGGTGTTGATCTTGTGGTAAGTTTTCGTGTTAAGTCCATGTTTTCGTTGGCCATTCTTCAACCGTGTTCTTTGAGAACAAAGATTTGAAGTTTTCTTTTTTTAACGAATTTGAATTTTCTGTTCGTTAACCATTTTGAGATCTGTAATGTTTATGAGTTTTTTTATCTCTTCTTTGATTTTTTTTTTATTTTCTTTATTTTCATGGTAAAAACATGGTATAGCTACTTGGTGGTGTTTTTTTGGGGTAGGCTGTTTATCAAACCTGTAGTTTGAGCGTAGTTGAGGCAGTTATTTATTACTAATTACTGTGTTGGTTAAATGTGAATTTTCAAATTATCGAGCGCTTGTGCGCAAGTCAAATGTTTTAAACCAGGCTTGTAAATTTTTAGTCGCATATTTTAACACATTGTTTGACAAATTAATGTGAATATTTAATGTATAAGATAAAACCATATCTCAGTACATTTTGCTACACAATTTGTTGTAGTGAAAGTTTTTTGTAGATGAAGTATAAAACATACGCGAGAACAATATGCTTCTAAATGCTATTATAATCTTGTATCCCGATTTAAACATGCTCTACGATGTCTAACACAACAAAAAATTTCAGGTGAAGGGACCAAATGGCGAGCAGGTCCATGATGTTCGTGACCAATCGAGTCACAAGCACGAGTTTGTGTCTTATCATCAAGGAGTTTATCGGTTTTGTTTCACAAACAAGTCCCCATATCACGAGACTATAGACTTTGACGTTCATGCAGGCCACTTCTTGTACCATGATGAGCATGCCAAAGATGGTGATTGTGCTTATCAACCTTTTTTTTTTCTTTTTCATTTAATATTTATTCTCATGAGTGTATCAATCTTTTTTTTTGGACGTATGCAGAGCATTTCAAGCCTCTTTTTGAGCATATTGGCAAGTTGGAGGAAGCTTTATACAATATTCAATTCGAGCAGCATTGGCTGGAGGCCCAAACTGATCGTCAGGCAATAGGTAAAATCGAGCAAAATTCGTGTTTTACACAAACCGTTTTTTCTACTCACTTGTTCTTTTTTTTTGTTTTTTTTTGGATAATTTGTCTATCTTTAGTCTTAATTCCACTGTTGTATTATCTTTGGTTGGTTCTCAGTGAATGAGAAAATGAGCAGAGGGGCATTTCACAAGGCGCTGTTCGAATGTCTTGCTCTACTTGCGGTGAGCGGTTTTCAAGTCTTCATTTTGCGGCGTTTGTTTGAGAAGAAACTTGGGGCGTCCAGAGTTTAATGTTGAAAATCAGTTGTAATTTTAGCAGTTGAACAGTTTTTGTGGCTTGCGGGTAACTGAAAATGTAGACATTTGTCACATAAAATTAAGTAGGAAGTACATCCAATGCTCATAATTATGGAACACCCTCTTTTTGTTTGTTATACTGCCTCTTTTAATTCATCTTTTTGTCTCTCCCTGCCTGCGGATTTTACATTGGCTTTTGAAAGAAATTAATTTACATTAGCTTTTGAAATAGATTAATCTATATCTATATTCGAGTGAAAAAAATAAAATTCCATAGACTTCCCAAAAAAAACAAAAATGTACATGAATCAGAGAGGGAGAGAGAAATGAATATTCAGCAGAAAAATTGAGATGAGCAGCAAAATATAGAGAGGATTAGATTCGAGAAAAAGGAAAGATGGTAGTCGTCTGTAATCTGTATGAGCTGTAGGTAAGTATTCGCATACTCCAGTAAAAATCTTGCATTTAATAAAAAAAAAAGAAAAAGAAAAAAAAAACAAAAGACAACCTTCTTTTAAGTTTTAACCTAAAACAAATAATTTAATTCGTTGGGTACTTTTACAGTTGGACAAGTTTTATACTTGCATGACATTTGGCACTCTTGTACTAATCATTAGATGCTAGTTAGATCCAATTCAACCATTCATTTAGAAGTACAAACGTAAAAATAACCCATATTAACAAAAGATTATTGTATAGATAAACCATTACACCCTTATTAAAACATAATATATAATTGCAATGGTAATACAACCATTACAAATAAATTAAATCTAAAATTCACTTGAACCTGAAAAGGCATGAAAGAAAATTCATAGGTGCTTTTACATTTTTGGTTTGGATCACACAAGTTTTTATCAATTCAATATATGCTCCTCATGTTTTAGGAGCCAGCCGATCTGGGTCAAAAACTCGGATTAAATTAAATAAAAGCCATAGCAATAAACTCAAGATTAAATAAAAGCCATTACAACATCACATATCCACAAAGTGTGTATCTGAGAAATTATTCATAGCCCACTCTTGTTAGCCTCCAATACAACAAGAATGAGAGGCATCATTATCATATAAGTCATAATATATTCAAAACAAATCTCTAAAACCAATCTCTCTACCTCTCCAATCTATATATATTTATTTCTCATGCATAATCAATCATTAAAAGATAGATGTATCAATAATTACGCCACCAGCAAGTAACATAAGCATTCATCCTCTCTTTGGGCAAAAAATGCAGTAATCAAAATTAGCAACCTGTCACATCCCGGCCCCAATCTTCATTCTCAAGGAACAGTGGATGGATCCACATCAGCATTTATACCTTCAAGAACATTTTCAAAATTCAGGCCAAGCAAACTTATTTAGAACATTTTGATGAAAAAAGAAAAAAGAAATAATACCAACATATATACTGCAATAACGAATTGAGCAGCAGGTGCTGTGGAACCACAATCAAACCCGATCACAATCTTAACCAAACCCAAACCCTTCACTAGCTTCGTGAATCGCTAGCAACAGACGTCCTTGAAGCTGTTCCTTTGAAGAATACTCCGGAAGATCCAGTTGGTTAAAGCTGTAAATTGGTAGTAGTAAAGAGACAAGTGAATTTGCAGGAGATGATGCAAANAAAAAAAAAAAAAAAAAAAAAAAATACAAAAAATACACGTATATTCAGTATGTGATAGATAGACTTACCATGTGTGAGCTGATGGAAGTCTCTCTGGAGCTCCATATGCTTTGTGAATCTGAAACTTCTGGGGACCAGATATGCCTTGCAGTGCCCTAAAACCTTCAAGAGGGACCTAATAGTATAAACCATACAAATTAGTCCTCCCCAAAAATTTTCAATAGATTAGGCCAGACAAAGAGACATTCAGGCTATAAATAAGTTCAGCATGCACAAACATGCATACTAGATGAGTAAAAAAAATATTGGAAAATTTTTGACAATTAACATGCTCACATGTTAGATCACTAATTCTATAAATTTATGACAACTCAGGTTCGAATAAATCACCTTTGAGGTTCCTGTTACAAACTGCAGAAACCTTGCCATATCTTCCTTGCTGAATGCTTCAACAACTTCCCAGAACCACCGAACAACACTAGATACCGGGGTATACCCGGTATATTCAGTATTAGCCTTCAGATCAGCCACTAGAAAGAGATCAAAGTCATTAGTTGGTTCGGATAATACTTCAAAGTTGTAACAGGCAATTTAACGGTTCCGAAAAGGCACGTCAACTTACAATCAATTTCTGGAAGACCACTGATCAATAGTTCAAGTTCTTTATCATTGAAAATAGATATAAGTTCCCGCGGTACTAATTCATTGAAACCTTCAAGGAACGAATTTATTTGAGGACGGATAGCGTTTGTCAATATGTGATCAGCAACAAGATCGACATATTCATGTTTTGTTTCTTCTGTCACTCTTATATTTCTTCCTCCCGGTTTGAGCTCGTAGTCAGTAACCTTCATAATTCAATAACATTACAGAATTTACAGAATTAGAGACGAATCGGCATTCTTTTGGAGACATTTTTTTTTTTAAATTACAGATTCAAAATACAAGGAAAGAATTATCAATAGATACTAAAATGAACACATTCATCACAGTACCTCTGTTTTCTCATAAAGGATGTGCTTTTCTTCATCTGCATCCATGCTAAATGTCAGATCCGGTATGTCACTCACATCATTCTGCACACAAGGAAAAGACAAACTAATTGATAACCAGATGAATTTTTCAGTTACAAAAAGTGATTTAATGTTACTACAACTAACCTCCAACATCCATTTTAGGTTTTTATAGTAATCTGGATCAACAGCCTCTATATCATGATAAGTCACCTTTACCCCAAGGATATGCTTGTAGAAGGAGCGAGTAAAATATACATCAAGCAACTGTCCATCAAAAAGTGCCTTAGCAACCTACAATGGAACAGTATGAAACGTTAGGCTCTTATTTCTTTCAAACGAAAAAAAAATGAAACATGATTAAATAAAATCAAGACTCGAAATAAGGTGGTTTTGGATTGTTACCACACGGCCAACGAATTTGAAATATGAGAGATGCTCGGTTTGATATACAGAATTAGGATTTGGCTGAAAAGTCGAATTGTTCCCAACAGTGGTGAAGAGCAACGCTCCTTTGTCAAATAAGACCCTGGACAACAACTGATACCACTCCCTAGTCAAACCACCAGCATCAATACCCTCTTCACCTTGAAAATGCACATTCAACCTTCCCTTAAGATCCTGAGTTGGCCTCATGCGGAGCTGGTTATACGAGTCCTCCAAAATGTATGCCCGTCTAACGCTAATACGCAGTGGGCCCGACAAATGTTGGTCATGCTGCTGACGAATCCTGGATCGGAAATAAGCCCTCTTGTTGTCAAAATCAATCAGTCGAGGAGCTTTCAGCATCATTGAGAGTGACTTCTCCAATAAACCAGGATTCTGCCTTACAAAAGCATTAAGAAGGCGACGGTGCTTTTCAGCAAACCTAACAAATGTGACAGACCCATCAATTTTCTTGTAAACATCAATGGATTTGGCAAACTGGACTGAACCGCCGACTGATTCTTTCACTTCTGTGGCTGTGACATTAAGATCTTGCTGCAAAGTGGAACTATTGACCTGCAACTTCTCACAAAGAACAAAGAAGCCTTCAATAAAAGGCAAGAGTCTCTGAGTCCCTGGGGGCAAAGGGGAAGTTGCTGACGAAGGGCCATGAATCTGTTCCCCAATGCCATTGCTTGAGACAATGGAGTGGGAGCTCTGGCTCAACTTCATCTCCATTGTACTAATGCATTCACTCAGTTCTTTCCACAGGGGCTCCAATGCAACATTTAACTTGCACATTGTGTCATGCTCTTCCTGTTCCTCACTGTCTACTCTGTCCTCGTCACTATTGCTACCAATAGAAATAAGTGAACTAAGAATCTGCAGAACACGAAGAACAGCAGCCCCAGCCATTGACCCAGCACTCAATCCCAGCATGTGTGTTTTCCTTAGTGTGACAAGTTCATCCACGGCAGAGGTGCTCAGCCTTTCGGCCGACTCAGAAAGTTCCAAAATGAAAAATCGGCGATGAACAGAAGCAACTGAAGCAAACTTCCTCAGCACATCCCCAGCCAGTGAGTAAACTTTGTCGGAAAGCCTGAGTAATATTATACAGAAAAGATGAAATTCCCATCACTGTTTCTTTATCATATACAAGAGATTGGAAAATGAAAGTACACATGCTGACAAGATATTAGACAAACACTGAGTTCTACAAACAGCAGAAAGTAAAATGATCAAATAAAAGTAGTGTACCCTTCATGCCCAAGAAGATTACAGAGGTTGTGCAAATCTGATTGAGGCATCAGCAAGAAAATTTCATAAGTCCTAGTTTTTCTCTGACCATCTGATTTGGTGTTTAAAGCACTGGCAATCTGGTCTAGTTTATTAGATTCTTCTCCTGATGCATTGGGATCTGTCCTAACATCACTGGCTGATTCATTACCAGAAGCATTTTCAGTAGGAGGTGCCGCTTCTTCAGCATTTGACAGATTATCTAACTTGGAAGCTGCGGCGCATATAACCACTTGGAGCAGACCCATGATCTATCAGTGAAAGGCATATATACCAATTAAGCAAAAGTGATATTAACTGGTGCTCTTTAAAATCAATGTTGAAGATGAGAATGCAATACCTGCTCAAGATGCCCCATGCTCCGTAAGAAAAGTGGTTCACTTAAAAGTCTAAGAAGCAATAATAAAGGAATGTCCTCTTTATGGGAGCTTTCAGAAAGCCTCTGCCCTCCAACAATGGCCTTACCTTTTCCATTACTGTCCCCTCCATGGTTCATAGATGTAATTTCAGGAATATTAGCGCCCTCAAAGTGGAATAAGAGGCTTGAAACACCAGAATGGTTTGTAGCCAAATAGGTCAGGTTCTCAAGCACACGACGTAAAACTAATGGAGGAACACCTGAGTGAAATAGAATCCCCCCGTTACATCTATGCGATACTAATTAAATAATGTTTCACATTAAATAGATTGAATGGGGAGGGGGCAGAGAAATACAATTACGAACTACATATTATTGTTAGCAACACCCATATCAAAGTTAAATAAAAAAAATATTATATTAGCAGGCCAAGAGAATAAAAGCATACCATCACACAATTGAGATCGCCCATAAACAACATCAGACTGGCATCCAAAAAGTCTCTGAGTATTCATCGAAGTCACTCCACCAACCGAGCCCGAAGTCTCAGGTTTAATCATATTAAGCAGAAGCCAAACGAGAATTGCTCTTGTATCACTGTGTGAGCATAAGTTCAACAGAAGTCTCTGCAGGAGACCCTTCCCCAGAGGCTAAAAGCAAAACATATTCAAAAATTTTAGTTCAATGGATATTCAGATGTTAAACTTNTTTCTACGCTAGTTAATAAATAACTATATCTTCAGCCAGAAGTTACAGAGCATCTGAATTTCAGTTAATTAGCAACCCATCACACAAAAACGTCAATATGGTCATGCACTTAGCAATGTACAGCCATTCGACAAAATGTAGATGAAACGTATAAACTACCTGCGCCAGTCGTAGTAGACGAATTAATGCTTTCAAGCCTTTGGAATCGAGAAGTGGTTCACCTTCAATTTCATTCATGTTCAAGTTCTCAGAAACAGAAGCTGCCCTCCGACCAATAGACACTCCAACACCCCTATCCATAGCCGTTTGCCTGTCAAACCCCAATCTATTTCCTCTGTTCAGTCTCTGGCTACCTCCAAACAGGCTGCGAGCATGATAGTGGCTCATTGCTCTGTCCCGGAGCATTTGTGCTTCAGCAAGTAAGGGAGATGGCAGTGCTGACAATAATGCCTCCGAAGAAGTTAAAAGCACCTACAGTAAAACACGCGCGAAAAATAAAATAAAGTTAGTAAATGCAGATAAGTGATTACTTGAAGAAATTAAAAGACAAAAAGTAGTAAATGCAGATAAGTGACAACTTGAAGATTTTATAAGACACAAACCTCTTCACGCAGATCAGCAGGGAAAGTAGCAATTATAGAAGCATTGTCCATGTCAACTGGTTGTCCTTCAGATTGCTGCGTAATTCTCTGAGCTCGTTGTTGAGCAAGAACTTCAGCTTGAATATCAGGAGGAAGGGCAGCCAAAAACTCAGGATCAATGTCTTCAACTCTAGGAGGCGCATAGGTAGGAGGTGGTGCCGACCGAGCTTGCTGTGAAGAAAGAACCTCCGCACGAAGATCTTCAGGGAGTGCCTCCAAGAATGTTGGATCGATGCCATTGGCATTATTAGAAACCTCATTATTCAAACTACTTTCCTCCATCTGCTCTGCATCTTGGACAACCAAATTGTTCTGCTGGTGTAACGGCTCCTCGAGGTTAATCTCAGATAGAGGTACTCGTGTCCCAGCCAAGTCCCCTTGCACTTCAGTGGCATTCATGTCAACATCACCACTAGCTGGATCTGGAGCATGAAAATCACCAGCAGATCCTGGCATATCTGTTCCCGAGACCGATAAACCATGAGAACCTAAATATGTCTCCAGATTCTGTCCCCCAATATTATTCACACACCCTGTTTCCATGCTATCATCAGCAATGTCACTACGGATACCTTCCACTGCTTCTTGGCCTTCTCTTTCAGACACCACCTCTCGATTGACTTCCTGAGATAGTTGGAGTTCATCCGATCGAACACCTTGGTCAATGCTGTTAATATGGCGATCATCAATTAGCTGAGCATCAGTGCTATCAACAGCCAATGCCTGCTGAATATCAGTGGCAGACATGGGACCTTCCTGCCTTTCCGGCAATGCTACGTTCTGCGTAAGCCTTTCAGGAGGATTATTATTGCTCAACTGAGAAATAAATTGACCTTCAACAGCCTGAGCAATCACAGCTGCTTGACCATCTCCTTGGGGCTGCCCATCATCAGACCACCGGCCATCACCTGGCCCTCTTCGACCCAATCCACGCAATGACTCTAAACCAACAGAAAAGTCAGCTAGTTGCCGTGTGGCGGAACCACCCAAACGATCAACAAACAGATTAGTTGGTGCACTATCATAGGGAAGAACAGGAGCATCAAACATGTAAAACTGCGTGAGATCAAGGTTACCGGAAGAAAGGCTTTCTGAATCCCGGGAATTCCCAGCAGATGACCAAATTGAACCTGTATCACCAGAATTCAATGGCCTTGAAAGGAGAGGATGTTGAAAACCATTTCCATCTGCAACAGATCGCTCGTAGGTAGTTCTGTTAGTCTGACGACGCCGCTCAAAGCCAAAGGTCCTACGGATTCCAAAGAACTCATCGACATTTACTTCTTCAAAAGCTTCAGCAGATACATCTATTAAACCTCCCCCTGTTCCAGGCTGTCCAAGGACCTGCAAATGGTCTAAACCATCAAGGGCTTCTCTCCACCTCACCTCAATAACATTGTTTTCATGGAAGTCGTCATCCTCTTCGTCAACCATATCATCATTGTATTCATCGCCCAAGCCAGCATCATCATGGTCCTCGATGTCTGTATCAGCCAACGACATTAAACCCGTGCCCTCCCCTATGTCTTCATCCTCATCCTCACCATCATCACCCATGCCATCCTCATCCTCGTTCATATCATCATGTACTGTGTTCTCCACATGAAAAGTCATCTCAATTTGTTCAGTGTTGGGCAAGGCACCACTTTCTTCCATATCTTCACGCATATAATCCATCCCAAGATCCACAGGCACATTATTAGTTTGATCCTCCTCGATCCTCATCTCTTGCTCATGGGGTTGGTTTGGATTAGAATTCTGACCGCCACTTTCCCAAGAGATATCAGCAGGCTGTGCTTCTGACCCACCATTACTCATGAGTCCATGTTGTGAGCTTCTGTTTTCAATAGATTGTAGTTCTTGAGAAGTCTCGGTACCAAAAGGCTGTGTATCAGACATTCCACTTGGATCGTTTACATTTTTCTTATTCAATGTATCTGCTTTCAGAAGTTGTTCGCTAGCATTTGCCGCCCTAGTCAGGCTTTCCAAAGACTTGAGTATCAGATTCACAACTTTTGGTGCATCAGGATGGTCCAAATCAATTACCTGAAGAATGCTAGATAGGCAATGGACAACTCCTCCATCAATCATGCTCTTGGCAATATCAGGTGAACACCCAGATCCCAGTAAGTTGCCGGACGAAGAATTCTTCGATAAAATGGAATATACCAAATCGACATAGGCAAGAACTTTCTTATCAGGCAATAAACTGCTAATAGAAGAGTTACTCTCAACATTTATAAACAGCGACAAGGCTTTCACAAGTTCATTCACCACCCTTCTCCTTCCTTCACTGGAACGGCCAGCCAATACAACCAGGAACCATGAAGCTTTTTCAGCAAGCTTGTCTCTCCACTCATCTGGGCCAGCAGATTTATCCATTGACAGGGAAAGTAACTGATGTAACACATGGTGGACTATGCCCCCATGTCCAGGACATTCAAAATGACTGGACCCACGCTGCTGACACATTTCCAGGTCCCGTCTCAAGATTACGCCGACAACTTGAACGTACATAAGAAGAATATCACTCAATAACTTGAGAACAAATGTCACCTTAGCTAGAGCTTCAGATTTCTCAGATAGACTGTCAGATCCAGTTTTCACAGTTTCATCAACCTTCGATTTACCCTTCATGTTGATAGTTGGTTCATCTACCTCCATTGCACTTGAATGGCCTCCACAATCATCATCCCCATTGTAAGAAGGGAAGGTTGATACGATTTCAAGAAGATAATCAATCACTTGGGTGAGATTTGCTGAAACCTTTTTGTGACCCTTGGCGTACTTATTCGAACCGTCATGAGCCTTCTGTTCAGTTATTCGTACACATTCGTTAGTGGATACTCCTGCCTCAGCACCTTTTAATTTTTCTTTGTCTTTATCTTTAGATAGCAGCACAATGGTCCTCCCTCCTGAGGACTCCACCTGACACACAGCAGCTACAGCTTTCATGAAGACCTCTGGATCTCTGGATATAACAGGTGCCATTGATGTCAAAAATGTTCTCGCCAATACACGCCCAGCGTGCCTGCTTCCGCTCAGTGTTTGCCGTATCTCAACTTCCATAGCTGTTTGCAACGTCTGAGGATCTTCAAGAAGATGCCGAACAATAGCAGATGCTAAAGTGTCATACCCAGGAAAGAAGCAACTCCTTGGAAGGCCAAACAGAGTAACCAAGCCTCCACTTTCAAGGAATTGCAAAGCCAGACAATGTGCTTTTGTCAAGCGAGCACATAACTGAAGAACAGCCTGCATAACGATTGAAGGTACATGTCTTTTTATCAAATCGCAAGCAATTGCAAGTACCTTCTGGCTCTCCTCCATTGCCAAATAGCCCGTCGGTTTGCCAAAAACTTTTTCAAAGGCAGACCCATCCTTGGTAGAGCCATTATCCTTGTCCAAATCAGATGGAATTGATTTGTCCTTGATTGCTTCAGGTGATGCTTGATTTCTCAACGAACCAGACAACGATCCAGGTACGACCCCTTCACCATTACCACCAGTTATCCGGGGCCTAGACTGCACCAAATCATCCAAGATAAGAAGTAATGCACTGATGCATTTAGGCACAAGAATCTCTGCAGAAGCCTCGGTCCTCGACATAAAATTCATCAAGATATCGATGACCACCACAGCAACTCCACTTTGCGCAGCAATTTCACGAGCGATTCCATCTTCTGCAAGAAGCAGCGCTAGAGTATGCGAGATCCTACCCAATGCACAGCTGTCGTTGGAAAAGTCGAGTGGACAAAGTTTTAGCTGCTGAACGATATACGAAATCACTTTGGAGCGTTCCTCCCCTTTGTTCGTGCTGCACAGAGTCCCAAGCAGATCTGTAAGCGAGTACGCCATGGCATCACTACCCTCAAATAATTTCATCGCAACAGCAAGAACATTAGCAGCTGGAGGTGGCTTCGAGTTTCTCTCTCCATTCAAGGCATCGGCAGACTTGTCAACATCATCGACTTTAGGTGCTTCTGTTGAACTCCCCAGAGATAAAGCCAGTGCACGAGCGAGCTCATCATCCTCTTGGACAGGATCTTCAGCATGACTGAACAACCACTCCATTGCCATCTCAACACTGTTTGCTTCGACTCGCCTCAGCGCCTCCTCAGCTCTTGCTCTTGAAAAGCCCATCTCAACAATGGTAGCAATAGTTGCTTCATCAGGAGGCGGCGGCATGAAGCGTTGGTTTGCTACTCCAGATGATCCACTGCGACTTTGCTTTAAATCGCTAACACCATTGTACACATGGGTCATTAGTGAAATAATGTTAGTTATAAATCCAGGGCTACAGTTTGGGAACATTGGATGGTTCCAGACAGGAAGTATCACATCTAGGACTTGAGACTGCAGCATGCAAACAAATGCTTCAGGGTCCCTGGGAATGGGAAACAGCCCGATGGACAAACCCATTTCAACAGGCTGAACAAGTACCTGCGCCTGGGATGCTGAGGGCGAAGACAATAATATTCCAGAATTCACAAAGTACTCGAGCTCACGACAATGACTTTGTAATGTATCGAGCAGACAGGAACTGTGAGGCATCTTGCTCCCTTCACCACTTTTTTCAAGATCAGAACCTGGTGCAGAAATAGCACAGGGAACAGTCCACAACAACTGACTTGTGGCCTCAAACGTCGTAAGAAGCTCCTTGAAGGTCCCGTGCACATAAAATTTATTGATCATAGAAGCGTAACAAGTGCGCTTTCTGCTATCAAACGTAAGGGCAGCCATGTCGTCCACGACCTTCCCAAGATAGCGACACTTGACTGCCAACGAGACATCGACTCCAGCGGAACTCGTGTACCCAGAGAAACCCAGAGACTCCGAAAAAACTTTTGCAAGGGCGGCCCCAATGGTCTTCGAAGCAGAACTCAAAGGCCCAGTTTCAGTTCTTCGACGAGTTGGCGATGTAAAACCTTTCACCAGTGCTGTGAAGAAAGAGCGCATGGTTGAAGCAAGCTTATTCAGAATATCTACAGCCACCATTTCCGGACTCTTCTTCTTCATTCCATGAAAAGGAGCCTCTGCACTAGTTGTTCCAGCTTCAGTATCAATTTGTAAAGCTTCCAAGTGCCTTCCTGCTGACCTGCTACCATGAAGACGAGCCAAGCTATGCCGGCTGCGGCGACTGAAACCTTCACTTGCACGAACAACAGATATGAAGTCACGCTCAACTCCCCACTGAGAGTGGGAACTATTTCGTATTGAGAGAGGATTCATATATCTAATGGATGGAATATTATTAGAGTCATCATCACTCTCCCTTCCGGCCACATTAGATAGACCTGCATCAGCATTTTCAGGCTCCACTTCAGCAGTCCGCTTCTCCTCAACCTTCAACTCACAACCCAAAGATACTTGCCACTGAATTTCTCTGTAAGTCTTCCCAATATCCTTTAAGACATCTGCATCAGCAGACCCCAGTTCAGAGACCAATGTAGTGGTCCCTTTCAGTAAGGAAATTGAAAGAGACAGAATCCCTTCCAACGTGGAGAGGCACCTCAAGATCTTTACTCTCTTCGAGAAATCCACCTCAGCAAGCTGGCATCCATTAATTGAAGTCAGAAGTTCCTCCGCCGACTTTAAATGTTCTCTCAGAAATGAACATACAGCACGAGCAAGAGAAGCGGAATGCTGAGGCGAGAAATTTTTGAATGCAACAGCTATACTTTGACCAAGAGAAACAGAGAGGGGAAGAGATGGCAACAAGAATAACTGCAGAACACATTCGATCCCTTTTTTCTCAACAAAAATCCGGCAAGTATCAGAATTTTGAAGAACCGATTCAAGAAGACGAGCAACATTGCTTATATAGTCAGGCAAAAAGGATTCGACATTCGATGATGACGCATCGGGGACTACGTCCGTCGATTGTTCATTAGTTCCATGCCTTGATGATTCTGTATCATCCATCGAGGTGTGACTATTCTCAGATTCAGTTTCCATAGGAGCTGGCTGAGAGGAGCTTGGAGGATCTGAGGATGGAGAAGAAGCCAATTCAAGCCCAGATCCAATTTTTCCAATATCGGTAAGTATCTCAATCAGCATATCAACTCCAGGCCCACGCAACGATGCAGCATGGCGCATTAGTTCATCCAGAGCGCTTGACAGGGAACCTGATGTATCAGCAGAAAGGACTCGCAGGTATGTTTTAGACGTAAAAACTTTTACGAAGCACCTCAACGCATTGCGCTCTTTCACAGCCTGAAGACCACTGTTGTTCAAACACAAGGCATCAAGACACTGAGGTATGCAAGTAATAGCCTCCGCGGAGCAAAGAACACCATCCATGATAGCGTCCATGAAGGCAGAAGGAAGACCTGCTGATTCCAGGACAGAGAAGCAGGTAGGATCTTTGTGGATTAAATCACTCATGACAGTAGCTGCAAGTGAAAATACTCCCCCACCAAAATCTTTTGCTCTTTTGAATATTATACACAAGCATTGTGGCAACAAGTTTTCTTCTGTACCATACATACGAGTCGTCCCAGGTGCATAAGTTCCTAATGATATAGCACGTAGCAGGGCTTTCATCAATAATCGACGATGATATGAAACCAAAGCTTCCGAATACAGTGGCTGCAGACTATCGAGCCCTGTAGAAGAACTATCTGAAACTACTTGAGAACCACCACACTCCGAACTTTCACCAGATGCGACTTGCTTTTTGGAACCATTTTCAACATGAGATACTTCTACCATTAAACGTGATATCGTATCATCCAAACCACCCAAATCACGAAAAAGAGCAGCAGCGGGATTGCTGTAATCCATAAAAGCTTCCAGAACATGTACAGCAGTACTAACCAAATGCAAGTGCTGAGAATCAGTATCTTTCAATAGAGGTAGAAGAGTGGGGATAAATCCCGCTTCACGCATGGCTGAGCATCCTGATGATGAAGACACCAAGACAGTAATGAGAGATAACAGAGCCTCCGCGAAAACAACAGACCACTTCGATGAATTATTAACAACCGAGCCGATTGCTTTCTGCATAAGGCTAGATAGAATGCCACGGTGCCCCCCAGATGTCACAGCAGTCAATACAGTAGGCTGACGAGACCTATCTTGACAAAGAGCGACCAAAGAAAGAAGACATAGAATTCGAATTTTTTCAGGAACTGCATCTTCAATGCTTAGCATAGTAACCAACTCATTAATGAACTCCGGCTCAGCATTGAAGAAGGAAACCAGGTCCTCAGTTTCACTACATGCTTGAACAAGAACTACAAAAGCATACAACCGTATACAAGTATACTGCTGCCTTGTCTCTAGGGATCCAAACGCCCTAGCAAATCGCAATCTTGTCAAAAGAGAAAATCTCAAATTATGGGGAACTTTATATTTGGTGACCAACTCATTCAGAAGTTCAAGGTCAGACTCTTTTCTTGCATTCACGTCAGTCATTTGTATTGTTTGTAAACCCTGAGTTGGCTGTTCTGCAGCTGTGGGCTCATTCAAAGATCCGTTCACAGTATAAAATTCAAAATGCAGAGTGCTACCCAACTCAAAAGGAATCAAATGAGATCCATTCTGTACGGCGCAGGAAACCAATCCAAGACCTTCTTCTTTACCTCCCCAACCTTGGGCAAAAGAAAATAATCTTGAATTCAGAGAAGCGTCTCTAATAACGTACTTTCCAATGGATTTTTTAAGAAAAGCTGCCAAAGTCTGCAGGCAAGCCTCCACAACATCCGCATCAGTGGACGCAAGCAGAGATGACAAGTGATGCTGCACCAACAACAAAGCAAAATGGAAAATAAGACAGCCTACAACATGGAACACATGAAACAAACAATGACATAGACAGTCTAAATATAGCCACTTGTTCATTTGGGAATGGTACAACAACANACGCAGCAAGGAAATCGATTGATATCTGTACCATCTACCATTGAACAAAGTATTAGGCCGTCACTCTCTCACACACCACATTCTCACACACTAGCAAAAGGACTTTCTCTTATTGCCATTCTATATACAACAACAACAACAACAACATAGACTTTAGTCCCAAACCTTAGTGAGGAAAATGTTGCTTAGATCTCAAAGAAGCAGTGACATAGCATATTATATCTATATCTATATCTATATATTAAAGAGATTGTTGGAAAAATACATTAATAGAAAGTTTGATTGAAAAAATATATTTTTTGACTTACTATTAGTGGAAATTTCGAAAAAACACATGTGAATCTTTAGTAACAAAATATGAATTCTATTTTTGGTAACAAATTTGGAGATTCTTCCGCCAAAATTTGAATCTCATTTTTTTCGTGTCATTTTTTTATTTTTTACCAAACTCTGAATCCTATTTTTTTATAACAAAATTGGAGATTCTTATGTAAAAAATGTATCAATTATTTATGAAAACAATTTCAAATATAAATTAATTTAAAAATCGTGCAAATTGGATACAAATTTAGGAAATAAATAGTTTTATAATTTTTAGCAAATTCTTTCAATCTTTTCGAATAATTTTTCTTTCAAAAACTGCGTGCAATTTTTATTTTAAAACAAAATTGAGATTGAACGAGATTTACATTCAAACTCGTATCCACATTTTTTGGTAACAAAATCGGTTCATCTTTGATATTTAAAGTCAGACCTTATCCAATTACTTAGGAATAAAAATTCAAATCAATTTCCAAAATCGTGTGCAACTTTTCAAAATTTGAATGCACCGATTTTTTTTGGATTCTTATGTTTTTTTCTTAACCATGCGTTATCGAGATTTTGGTAAGCTCATATCAATTTTCCTAAATTTTTAGAAAAGAAACAGTTGCATAAATCTTAACAAATTATTCTCTTATTAGAATTAATTTCAATTCAATTTGTTTGGTAAAAAAATCGTTGCAATGTTAAAAAAATTCGGTTGCATTTTTAGGAAAATTTGATGATTCTTTTCACTTTGTTTTAACTAAATATTCGCATCAATTTATTTGGTAAAAAACATTGGTATATTGGTAGGAAAATCATTTTTATTTTTAGGAAAAACTAATGATTCTTTTCAATCTTTAAATCAAAATTTTCAATTAAATTTAAAACAAAAAATAAAATGGCATGAAAATTCCTAAATATTTCTACTTTTTTTCTACTAGAATTTTGTTTAATAAATAAGAAAAAAAAAACGTAATTTGTTAGTTAATAACTAATAATACGCAATTTTAAATTTTATATAAAATTCGAATACCCACGTAGTACTTTACGTGCCAAAGAATCAAACCAAGAATGTTATATATAAGGAAGTATTCAATAACATATAAATTGAAAATATTTTTAATGCCATGAGACAATGTAAATAAAAAAATACTTTTTAAAAATGCAAGTAGGATATAAATGCTCCCGTGCATCAGTACTGTACTAGTAAACACGAAAGTATTGTATATAGATAGACCAAAGTTCAGAAATTATGGAAGAGTTCTTTTTCAATTGTTTAGGTGCAAATTTTGTAGTCTTTAGTGCAAACCAATCACCTCCAGAATTAATCTAAAGAATTAATCTAAACTGTTAAACCAACCTTCAATGTTTAAACCCAAATCTCAATGGACACACACATTCACTGATTCATTGGCAGAGAATTACATTTACTTCTTCGCTGGCAATAAATGTGAAGAGTATGATTGTACAACAAAGCTTTTGTTTGAGGCACAAAGAAGTTAGTCTCATTACTTATCCAAGTGTAAAGAGAAGGTAGACTTTTTTATTTCTTTTCTCTTCTGGTGGACATAAAAGTACATTTTAGCATATTAGTATATGATACTCCTACATCCTCATTCTAATTCCTTAATTGTCAATTAACATTAAAACACAGCCTTGTTTTGCCATCACCCTGACCCCATCCACACCACCACCTTATCCCTTCTCATGCACTGCCTTCCAACCATCAATACTACAAAATTACCAAAAACAAGCTACCAAACAGCAGTTATTTACTTTACAAGGATATATGTCAACTATATGTTCCTTATTTGTGCATAATGCAACGTAAGAGACAGAAGGAATACACCACAGTAATTAGATTGTGATTGTCGTTGAGTTTGTTGAGCCATCCACTACTCACATAACACGAGATCTCGGGAATCTATTAACTCATCAGAGGT
The DNA here is from genome assembly GCA_008636005.1 of Striga asiatica. NCBI lineage: Eukaryota > Viridiplantae > Streptophyta > Magnoliopsida > Lamiales > Orobanchaceae > Striga > Striga asiatica. Next base: position 659,219 of record BKCP01004605.1, on the reverse strand, counting down.
ATCCACTTTTAGACTTGATTCAAAATTATGTAGCAATATAACATTGAGGGGAAAAATCATCACATGATAATAGCAGCATGTACCATGTGCTATGAAAATAGCAGAAAATTTTGAGGTTTTGGCCTCTCATTCATATAAGCAGCATGCAATACAACAATGTGTAAACATTTTTAGGTTAATGAAAATAAATCAGCAACTCAAGAAAAGAAATATCCACAGAAATTACGTTACGTAACTTGGACAAGGAGAAATGTCTTCTGCCTAATTGAATCAAATGTCAAACACGTTCAAGCTCAACAAGATACGCCAACTATGTTTCACGCAACCAAGATAAAGATGTACCTCATACGAGCCGTAGAAATGCTTATTTGTGCAATTCTCCAATATTATTCGAATGACACGGAGAACCTGCAAAACAGCATCCCTCGGGAAGGGTGGATCAGATTCCAAAAAGTTGTCCTCAAGCTGCAAATCCTTCCTTGGTTTGATGTATTTCTCAAAAAAGGTGTCGAAATGATTAAACAAGTCAACCCAATGATGGAAATCTCCCTGCATTGGCATAATCAGCATCACTAAACGATATGAAATAAATTGATCTGACAATTCTAACAGAACGAGCATTTACCTTATCAAACTGCCAAGAAAATTTTTTTAGTGGCTCTTCAATATTCTCTAGTGGTGTAGAAGTAACATGGTTGATGAAGGATTTGATCTTCGAAGGCTACAGAAAAGAAACGAAAGTCCATTATTTCAAATATCATAATTTTCGATATTTGCCACAACTTTTTGAAAAATGACTATTCAAAAAATGATGAGCAGGAAGGAGTAAAACAAACGCATGGTAGGAATTATGGACAATTTACTGTGAGAGCAATAGAAAATAGAGTGTATGAACAGGTAAGGAATAGAAAAGCTAGCAAATTAACTCAAGCTAAAATCAGATCAAGCAAGTGTTCCATTCCTTAAATAGAGTCTACGGAATATTACAAACAAAACTGGCTCCAAGGCTCAGATTCCCATAGCAATAACAATAAAAAATAAGTAGTATATACAAGCTTTAATGTAATAATTAACTGTTTCACCAATACACGACAAGTAGTCCACACAATGACTTTACCTTTGTCTACTGCTTCTAACAACTATGGCCCTACCAGTAACAAATGTTAAAATATGAAAGCAAAATCAACTGGTAACAACCCAACCAAACAGTAAATCAAGCTTCTTAACTAGATACGTAATACATGAGCGCAAAGCTAAATAATCTGAACATAGAATATAATTATGTAACAAAAAATCAACTTCTATACAAAATCACTTAACCAAATCACAAGAAAATCCTACAGTACAATCTGATTAGAACCAATGACGGTTAAGTGATGGGTAAAAAACTATAATATTACCTAATAATCTATTGAGCTCTGTAATCCAAAACATTTCCAAATCAACAAACATAACAGCATGCTCACTGGCACTTTATAGGAAAGTAGATTGCAATATCAATTAGTCAAATACAAGAAAGAAACTTTCACTATAAAACTTAACTAGAATTAGTGATGGCCAAGGTTTAAGGTAAAAACACATCATTTTGGATAAAACAAATTGAAAGTGCGTGTGTTAACACACAAACTCACTTAACTATTGAAACTCTACGAATCCAAGTTGTTTTCAAATCAGTAGACACAATCCCCTGCTCACTCAAACATTACAATAAAATACAATAAAATAAAATGGGATGCAATACCAAAACGCCCCAAAAAGAAAGGACAGAGTTAATTAGCCAAAGAAGTCCCGTTAAGATAAAATTCAAACACAATTCAATAATGATCGATGCAGAAAAATCCACTGACCACTTCAAGTGCCCTTCTCCGCTTCAACTTCATCTCTCAAAATCAACCAAATGCGATCATTACCCGATTCAGTAAGCAGCTGTCAGCAGTCAACTATCGTATCGACCGATTCAAGGTCGGGATGCACGAATCAATAAAAAAATAATACAAAGAGAAGGTTCAAGTCGGATGTGAGAGAAGCCAGGTGAACAATCAGATAAGAGGGAAAAAGACAGCGTATAACTGACAGAATAAGAAAGGAATGAAATTTGAATAGAGAGTACGACTCTTTGTGCTTATCTGAAGCATATATCAAGATCGTGATTTTCTAGGGTTTTCGGAGAGGGTTTTTGCAGGCGATTAGTGATCGCAGAGAACTGTACGGAGAGGAAGGAAAATTACCCCGACGAGGATGGCAGTGATGCTCATCATATCATATCATATCATAAATCAAGAAAAGTAGAGCACACCGACTCAAAAATAGTGGTTAATAAGCCATATGATAATGAAAAGAAAAAAATACATATTTTCTTTCTTTTTAGTTTTATCTATTACTATATAATATATAATAAACTATTCAAACAATTCCAAAAAAACTAATTCATTTTCCCGCTTCACAAGTCATTTTCCCGCTTACGTATTTCATAATTTTTCTTTTGAATATAATTAACATGTCCCGCCCATGCAATTTGAATGTTAGTTTCAAGAATCCAATTGATTTGAACTTCCAAAAAATCTGGAAATTAATTTCCTTATTTGATTGAATGTGTGTTTGATTCAATCTCAAAATAAATAATGTAGATTTGTTCAAATTCGGTCAACTGTGTAAATTGGTTGGAAATTTACAAATTTTGTTAACAAGATATCTGGTCAAAATTATTTTTTTATAATTGAAATCTGCATATGAAGAATCATGCAATAATTGAAAAAAGCTAATGAACACAAGATCCTACATATCTGTTAGCATTAATGGACTATTTTTTTTACAATTCCAAAAAACCTTAAAGAAACTAAAATATATAATTACATTCTAAATTGAACATAAAATCCTAAAATCGAATGTGCATACAATTTTTAAAAAAATTCTCAAAACAATTAATTAAAACTGGAGAATTGAGAATGAAAATCTCATTTCCAATCGTACAATGGTCTTTTGAAAAAAAAAAAACCTTCGAATCAAAACGAAGATCCTAAACTCAAAAAACTCCAAATCGAAGTATTTTGTTGACGATTCGTAAAACCTTATAAATCGAACATAAAATTCACTAAGGAATCTGTTGAAGAATCATAATAAGTTAGTTTATTGCAACTAAGGAATATATATATATATAGAAATTAACAATAAAAGTAAATAAATAAATGTCATATTATTATTGAATTGAATATTGTGGAGAATATAACTTCATATTTTATTAAATAATTTTATAATAGTTAAATAAAAAATCTTGATTATAGAAGGGATTTAGTTTTTGACATTTGCTAAATCAAAGTTGTTTAATTAGTATACACAATTAAATTCTAAGAAAAACTTGTGTGTATATTTTGTAAAATTTATACACTATTTAATTTTAAATTTATTTACATATTTTAAATTAATTACATAAATAAATAATGCTAACGTGCATTAAATATTTTTCATTATATAAAATAAGAAGAAAAAGAAGACGTACAATGTCTATAAATTTTATAAATAATAATGACATTGTATGACAACAAAGTTTATAACATGCTCATATTTAATATTCTGGCAAAAAACACAAGCTGATTAAGCCTATTGTTTTTTAGACTTAAATGGACAAAGCCTGTTGAAATAATTCATTTAATATCTCTGTTTCGTGCATAGCACGAGGTACGTACTAGTTAAGGAGCAATCGGATTAATTTACAAGATAATTATGATTGCGGCAGGGTTTTAAACTATCGTCTAAATTAAAAAAATAATAATTATTAATTAGTACAAAATTAATATTAATTTTTTTAATTTATTTTGTATATAAGTGTTTATAATGTATGATTTATATATTTATTTGAAAACCCATGACATTTTAGAGATCGTTTTTAGAATTAAGAACATGAACATAATTGATAACTAATTTCTTTATGTTCGTTTACTCATTTATTATTACAATATATTATTTCGATTCATAAATAAGTAACGATAAAAATAAGAAATTATCAAAAATATTATTAGCGATACATAGAGGAGTATATTCGTTTAAGATTTCTTAAAACTTTTTAAATCTTCAGAAATCATCCTCGTGTATTAAAATTGTTAGCTTTCAAAAGTTTTGAAGTATTCATTTGATATTTTAAAAAATTGTACAAAATACTGAGATATTTATTTGAGTGTAGGATTTGCTAAGGCTTTTTAAAATTTGTTGTGATTTCAAACAAAAAAAAAAAAACATATATGAAATCTTATTCCAAATCCCACCCCTAACCTTGAAGATTTTACACGATACTTCTTAAATTTGAAAATCTCCAAAAGTCTTGAAATGTCTTTCAAATCTCAATTGCATCCCCCTTAACTTAAAAAGAATAAGTGTTGTTATAAATAAAAATTAACTATACGTGTTGGGTCGATCCACTAAGTTTGGAATAGCATCAACCTCAACATAAATTAGGTCTCCCTCTAAATGGGCCGAAATGGTGAAAAGGAACAGCCAATAAGCCATACTACCAATGCTTTATCGATCTACATTCAAACCTGAGCGCTGATCTCAATATGAGGATTGAGTGTAAACGAGAACTGACAAAGCAAACTACTAAAGTGGCCGCCTAGCCGGTCCCATCATCAAAAGACAAGTTTTGCATAGAGACGTGTGTCACCTTCCCACGGCCTTAGCTAGCCTACAGTCATAATTGTTTTCCTACTTTTCCATGCATGAACTTAGCCTTTGAGACCCATAACAGGGGAC
>BKCP01004605.1:613922-648747 GCA_008636005.1 Striga asiatica | reverse complement strand
CCTGCCTTCGGTAAAAGTCGCTGTAATTTTTTCTTTTCTCTTGAAGCTTACACGTTGTTTTCAGATTCTTCGAATTGGTTTTTATGAGATTGTCAAGCTCGATATGCCCTCATATGCAGTTGTGGATGAGGTAAGTGGATGGATAAAATTCTGTAAGTGGAATTTCTTGTTATCGGCAATTTATTTCTGCACTAGTGATCGTGAAGGTGTTTACCTGAAAAGTTCCAGTTCAACAAATTATTTGTAAGTCGACATTTTCTTAATTGATTGATACATCCATGATCGTGTTTATTATGTTAAGTGATGTTACATGACTACTTCTGGTTAGTTATCTCAAATGTTCATTCGTCATTTTGTCTCTGGTCCTTGGGTTTCCTCTGATTTTTCCTTTTCTCAAGCTTTTATAGCTACATTGGTAAATTGATGGTTTGCGGTGATGCTTGAACTTCTTTCTTATTTGTATTTCTTTTACTTGGGTATGGCAGAATGTAAAGCTTGCAAAGGCTGCATTAAGACTTGGTGCTGGTAATATGGTTAATGCGCTTTTGAGGAAGCTGGTGTTGCTTAAGGTCAATCATTTTCTGTTTATTATGCTCCACTCTTAACTTTTAGCCATGACACTATTGTTTTTTTTCTATATTTTTGAGTGTCTACAGGAAAAGAACTCACTCCCTTCACCAAAAGTGGATGGTAATGACAGGCAGCAAGCACGTTCTCTAGCCATCATCCATTCTCATCCTGTTGTGAGATTTTTTTGTCACATTTTACCTTCATTATCTGATTATATCTTTGTTGATCCCTTTTGCTGTTCTTTCGCTCTTTCTGGACAAGTGTCCTCTCTTTTTTGGTCTTGCGAGGTAAAATTTCAGTTTGAGTTCAAGCACCACTATAATATGAAAATGTGAGTGCTAAGCAAGCTGACTAGGAATAAGGATTAGAATTTTATCTGTTTTGGTTGTATATATGAATATAAAAGTTTAAATTTTTTATTTTATTAATTTTTCATTACTTTTTTATTAGTGGATGGTGAGACGATGGACTAGATACTTTGGTCTTGAAGAAGCTATCAAGTTAATGATGTGGAACAATGCTGATCCTTGTTTCAGCCTCAGGTTTCTTTTTTTGTCTTTGAACATTTTGTTATTAAAAGCAGAGGCCCATTGTTGCTCATCATCTCTTGCAATGTTTCAGAGCAAATACAGCTACAGGATTCACACAGGCTGATCTAGTTATGGAACTTGAGAAGTTGAAGGTTGTCACTTCTTTTAACTCTCTCTCTCTCTTTCACGTGCACACAAGCAACTGCACAAAAAGGCTCACTTCTCGAGCATGTGGGGATAATAATTTGTGAGATCCTGAGAAGTATGACACAACATTTACATGTTAAATGAGACTATTTGGATTTTGCCCTAGGTCTTTTATATCTTAGTATACCTTGCAAGATAAATGAGTGGTATATTAACAATTCAGTTTTCACATTCTTTTTTTTTTTTTGGTCAACCTTAGGTTCCATATGAACTTTCTCAGCACTTGGATGATTTTGTCCGGATCAGAACGGGAATGCAGGTGCATGACTTTTTTCTCCATTTACATGCAACATTGAACTTTCATTTTCCGTTGTCTTAATAGTTAGTGGTAGAATTTTAGCGCGCTATTTTCAAATAGTAAGAATGTTGTAAATATAGCAACATAATATATCTTCATCTCCTTGGATGTGATATTAATCATATAGGCTGAGTTGGTGCATGACTTCTGTTTTTGTGGCATAAATATATCCGTGTTTAACTGAATGGCGACCCCTAGAGGAACTCGAAACTATAATGTTCGTTCAAAAGAGGATAAAAAAGAAAAAGAAAACCATTTTATGATTGTGGTTATTGCAAGAAACTGATAAAAACCTATTTAATGTTTGTTTGACTTGTGAGCTTTGGTCATTCCAAACTTATTTTTGTTTCAGGCTGTCATACAGGCCGGATTACTCAGAAAAGGTTTTTGTTCTGTCCAGGACGAAAGTGCCGGTAATCTCTTGTCATATAGCTTCTATGGGTTGTTATTTCATTTTGGGTCGGTTGAAAAGGCGTGTACCTCCTCAAATCTTGTTTTTCCATTTAAAACACATTTGCATAGTACTCCCTGAAGTCGTTCAATTTGCAGACATTTCCAATATATAATTTATATGATTAAATCTGATATCCTAATAATGTTGGAACTATTTGTGGCCCTCAACTATTTTGTGATGCAGGAATGGTGGTTAAGGTTGTGGATCCAAAGCCTGGGGACAATATTATCGACTGTTGTGCAGCACCAGGAGGAAAGACTCTTTTCATGGCTTCACGTATGGATGGCCAAGGTATATTTGTGCCGGATGTTAAACCAGTTACTCGAGTGAGCTTCATTAAATATATTAAGGTTTTCAGCTAATTGAAATCTATATATATATATAACTCTCTTAAAAAGGAGTTGTTTATTGGAAAAATTGGATTGTCGAAAATGCTTACGCTATTACTATTGTAATTTTATCACGTTAGGGAGTTAGAATTATTAATAGTTATATTCATTTTTAAAACAAATTTTGTGCATCCTTCTTTATTTTTATTCTTTGTTTTATATATGATCTTATTCAATTGTTATTATATATTTATTATGTATTCAAGAATTTATTCTTTTTTTTAGTTGAAATAAAGGCGTTAAGATTATCTAAGCAAGTATAGGAATTAAAAAAGGCAAGTATAGGAATTAAAAAAGAAAAAGAATAGAATAACACTTAAGGTAATTGATACATAGTTAATTTTTATATTTCTTACGTTATATGAGATCATTAATTTTTTTTTGGATAAACCAGTTTACATTTTAAATATTTTCTTACTTATATTTCAAATATGAAATTATTCTATACCTAATAAATAATAAAAGAATATTATATCAATTTATTGATACAATTTATGATGATTATCGGCCTGCATGGACTACGTATTAATTGTAGATAAAAGAAGCGCCAATTTTATGAATTGTGCTGTTTCTTATTTTATGTACCCCAGTACTCCTGGAGTAAATATTAATATTGTAAGAAAAATTGGTTTTGTACCGATTTAACGATTTTATTTTTCGTAAGTAGAAGACTTAGGAAATTCTCAAAACCTTTTTAAGGTGAATGAGAAATTAATTCTAAGTGTTATATGTTAATTAATTGAGTTTAAATAACTCAAAGATTGTAGGGTTCACAAACATTCTGTTTTGACAAATGTTTGGACAAACTAAACGAGCCATAATTATGCATTATATATGCTAGTATTGTACTAGTATTGTAGAAGGGCTCGTAGGGGACAAGTAGGAAAAAACGGAACTCGATTCCGAGTCCGTATGAGCTCGTACGAGCCCGTGGCGCACGGGCGCGCAACTGGCTGCGGAAATCAAAGGGTTGCAACCCTTGGTGACCATAAGGTATTTTTTGACCACTAGATGCATCCGTTCTCGTACGGGCACGTCCCAAAAGGTGTCTTTTGACACTTAAACCTCTTGGAGGTGTTTCCCTACATTTATAAATACCCACAAACATGAAAACATCTATAAATACCCACAAACATGAAATCATTTAGTACATGAAATTTTTCAAGAGTCTTTGCATCCTTTTTACAAAGTTCATATTCATCTTGTGTTCTTTGTGTTCTTTCTTATCTTGAGAGTTCCGAAACTTAAGTATTGTTCGTCGAAGGTTTGTGTATTTGAGTTATCGCTATACACAAATCGAAGTCGTTGTATCTTGGAGGCGTTAGCCGTGAACCGTGGGTAATATACGGAGCTATTTAGTCTTAAGGAGAGCGTACCTTACGTGCCTCGACTTTGTTCGTTTCGTCATTTTCCTTCTGATTTCTTAAGCCATTTTTGATATTCACATACCACACTAATAACAAATATAAATATGATCACTTATCTCTGTTTATGATGCGTTGGAGAAAAAACGGATTACTTTTGTTGAACAAGGCTTTTAGTCATTATTTATTTAAGAGTACAAATACAACTTAAGTCAGGGTCAGGCCACAAAGATCTTTGTATTTCAATGGTGATGTTAAAGAGTAATAAGTAATAAATTCTGTATTATTATCAGGCTGCATATATGCAATCGACATAAACAAAGGCCGACTGAGAATCCTCAATGAGGCTGCCAAGCTGCAGCAAGTCAATGATATTATCACACCTATCCATGCTGATCTCTGTGAATTTGTGAGGAATTGTCATACTCTAGTAGAATTATTTTAAATAACAAATATAATTCAATAATATTCAACCGTGCTTAACTAACCAGGACAATAATGGTAAGAAAGCTGATAAAGTTTTGCTGGATGCTCCTTGCTCCGGATTAGGAGTTCTGTCAAAGGTACAGGTGGCAAAGAGCGTTTAATATGGGCACCTTTTCATAAATGAAATTTTATTTTCTTGGAGGAATTTCATTGCTGCATTTGTTTATATGAATTTATTAATCTTGTTCTGTATTCTTTTCTTTTTTTCTTTTGGGTTCCTAACTTAAAATTTAAGTCTTCATCTTTATGAGTGCAGAGAGCAGATTTACGCTGGAATAGGAAAGCGGAAGACATGGAACAACTTAAAAATTTGCAAGATGCACTTCTTGATTCAGCTTCCACGTATGTAAACCAGTCTGTGTGTTTGTGTTTTTTTCTTTACGATAGGTGAAAACTGCTGAATAGTTGTAACAAATTAGCCTCCGCAACTATTTCCTACTATAATTCCCAATACAGCTTTGAACATGCAGTGTGGAAAACATATGAAAAGCATTTTTCTTTGAAACGAGATTTGATTATGCTATTTGCAAACAAGCCATGACAAAAAATTATATTGCATCCTCCAGCAGAAATGAGACTCACTAACTTCAGTTTGTCGGAATATATATTTTTAATACTACTCTTCCATTACGTCGAGTAATTATTTGCTTTATGCCTGACAGTTTGGTAAGGCCAGGCGGAGTACTGATATACAGCACATGTTCAATTGATTCTGAGGAGAATGAGGAAAGAATAGCTGCTTTTCTTCTGAGAAATCCAGTACTTACCTCTCACTGTTTCTTAGTTATTTACACTTTTATACGAATAGTGGTCCCTTATACTTTTGTCAAAATACACTTTTGCAATTTACATTGAAATGAATATCACTCCTTAGTTCCATTTTTTTTTTTTTTTTTTTTTTTNATTTTTTTTTTTTTTTTTTTTATGTTATTTATCCATTGAAATGAATATCACTCCTTATTTCCACACTTCTTACTCGAACACCTCACTTTCTATCTTTACTCACTACACCTGCCTCTTAATCTTTGTACTATTTCTTTCATCTGTACAACATTATTAAAAATTTTGCATGACGATCACGCTTGCAGGAATTCCAAATAGATCCTGCAAATAAATACGTATCATCCGATTTTGTTACGGAAGATGGTTTCTTTTTCTCTAATCCCGTCAAACACGCGATTGATGGAGCCTTTGCAGCTCGGCTTTTAAGATCTTGCTGACTAATAACACGTAAGTCACTATCCCATTTCTTCCAGGCTATACAAGGTAAAAAATCTGTACAAGTATACAAATGTTTGTTTGTGAATGCAGATTCAGACCATCATATGAGCTATTTTTCTTTTCATAAAAGTTCCGTAAAGTCGACGGCTTTTAAGAGCTCGTCTGATTTCTTTCCTGGCCTGTAGGGGTCAGGCAATATTCGGCCCTTTTTTTGTTTTTTCACAAAGAAAGCTCGACTAAGGGGTGCTTGTTTAAAAAGTGGAAACTCGGGGTTTTATCATTGGACAAAAGCCGAATTAGATTGCTTGGAAAAAGCTGGAGCTTTTGGATCTGAGTCTTTATATGGAGCTTGTCTATGTAATATCTTGAGAAGGGGGAAATTTTTGGTGTTGTTTTATGATCTGAGTTGTATACCATGTTCATGTTCAACTAAAGTCACTAGCACTTGTCAATTGTATTGTGTCTTTCTGAGTTTGTCATAGTTTATTCTCAATTGTATTTAAGGAACTGCTATTGGGTCCCTACGTCAGGTAGCTTTCGTACATGCTTCGTAAATATTTGACAACATGTTGCCATTGAAATAGTGACACATGTCCTTTTAATTCTATAAATAAATTTTCAAAGAAAATTTCATAAATTGAGCTACTAAATTACCTTAAAAAACTCTTGGGAATTTTTTTGACATGGTATCCCAACTTTACCTTAACTTTTGGTTCACTTAATTAGTTTTTATACTCAATATTTCGCATGTTAATCATTCTTGTCAACACCATCAATTTTTCGTTTGTCAAACCGATGTTAGAATACCTGTTGCCACCAAATAATAGTGTAAAATTTAGAAGAAATTTTTTTTGAAAAATATGCAAAAAAATGACACTTCAAATCGAAGGCTCATATGACTCAAAACATCAATTTGATTAAGGGGTATTTTTGCTTACTGAAAGAGGAACAAAATGAGAGCTCACCTATTAAATTTGGACAACTTAGTCGCCGAAATCATTAATTAAAATAATCATCCTGCTATCGTATGCCAATAAAACCTAACAACTTCACCTGCCATTGGAAGGTTTGATCGACGATCATAAGATGTTGGATTCTTTATGAAAAGAAATTTTTGTACATTTATGTTTCAAGAAAATGCAACATCCATCGACATTCCAACTAAATTTTATGTGCATTTCTTTGATTTTATCAAAGCTTTAACAATGACTTGACAAAGTTTTGAAGTATCGTATGATGGAATTAAACATGTCGTTGGGAAGATTGAATCGAGAACTTTGAAATAGTATATAATTTGTTGAAATCCAACATTTGTAGACGAGCAACAATGAATGCTTGAAATATAAATGTATATATAATTATTTCTTACTTTATATATGCAATACGAATGCTTGAAACCGTGAAAAGATAATAATTTAATATATTATATAGAATAACAAATACAAAAGTTATTAAGTTTTAAAACATATCGACAGTTTAAGTTAGTCCGAGTGGCATAAAGATAACATTTACAAGTTTCGTTGTAATCTTCTCTGTTAGTTCAAAAGGGAATTTTAGTTTCAAACCTTGAAACATACGCGAGCAAGTACCACCCTTCAGCAAGAAAATTCCGCAAACTAAGCTTCCATTATTACAACTTGCACGCAAGTTTGTTACTATAAATAATTCTATAGGAACATAACACAGTTGAATCTAATTAATATTCCAAGCATCTTGTTATACATGTATATTCCTTCCATATTTTCCTCTCTAGTCACCTACTCTAACAATAGATTTTGTGGAACAACCAGAAGTAAATAGCACTACGGTCATGGTGAAAATGAGAAAATTAAAACTTTCTAAGGTGTAGCCAATAATTAAACACCAAAAAATTAACGATTGTGATTGCAACGCACAAGAAATTCAACTCATGCAGCCACCTATTTCTGTTTCTGCTGCAGCTTGCGAGGAAGCAGAACTGAACAAAGGAAATTAGGCAATTTATCGTTGGTTAAGAAAAATCAAGTTCTGTTACAAATAAATTATTTTTGTTCAAATTTTACCTTCCTCCATAGAGCAAAAGCTTTCAGCAGGAAATATCCTATCAGGATCCTTTAGCTTTTGCAAGGGTAAAAGCAGAGCAACGGAGCTTTTACTGCAGAAAGAACAAAAATATCCAACCGTTTTTAAGTTCACAAATAAAAAATTGAGGGCTGAAAAATCTTGGATATATCATTAACACATACAGAGAGAGAGAGAGAGAGAGAGAGAGAGAGAGAGAGATGGACGTAACGAAAAGCCAACAAATATATTCAGCTCTCTGTACATTTATTTGGCATCACATTAACACAGAACTCTGCTTATAAACATATGAAAACGATTCCTTGTCTGCATCTCTTATGCAGTATGAGCAAGCAAGAAAATATGAATTTCTCTATCATTTTAAGAGATTCAGGTCAACAAATATATTTAACATTGATTACGATATCCAGTTATATCAATTTACACTACCCCTTTAAAGTATTGCAAACAACTGCAAGCAGAACTGGTAGCTGCTTAATAGATGCAATTTCTAAACTAGAAACAAATTATCGAGGGGTTATTTGCAATTTTCAAAGATAATTTTCCCAGAATAATTTGTCGTTGAAACAATTTCACTGAAGCTTAATGATACTTCCCACAATTAACTCTAATGTTTATAGATTCACAAGTATACAGTATACATCAGGCAATCATCTTGAGCTAGGAGAGTGGGACAAAAGAGAAAAGCTACATGTACCCTTGGGATGATAGCCTCAATTCATAATCTACGTCTTGGCTGAACTAGGGTTCAAATTGTTCTGACATATTCATTAGATCAACTTTGCTTCTCGTGTCCCCATCGAACAGCAAAGCAAATCAATTCTTTCACTAGTTTTAAGAGATTTGTTGACCTAACAAAATCTCTTCACATTACGTGAAAAAGTGAAACTTTTTATGAGCATCTTTTCAGTGAGGAAATAAGTATCACCTGGCCCATGATGGAATATATTTCTTGGTGAGTAAATCTCTTCATATTACGTAAACACGTGAAACTGTTTCATGAGCATCTTTTCAGTAAAAAAATAAGTATCACCTGGCCCATGATGGAATAGATTTCTTGGTGGGTAACTCGTCATCTTCTTCATCTTCATCATCAGAGCATTGGTATGGAGAGATGTCATATGATTTTCCTTGACAATTATTAAAAATCAAGTCCTCTTTCTTGGGTGATTTATCCACAGCATGCACATCCTAGAAAATTTTAAAGCAACAATTTAAGTATGCAAAATAAAATTCCTTTTTTATGTACTGCTGGTAAAACACAATATTTCACTTTCATATATTGATGTCAGATTGCAGATTTTTATTGTTACAACAAATGTAAATACACTCAAAATGAAGCATGCTACAAATAAATCAAATTAAATCTGAAATCACCAAATCTCCAACCTTTCCAACGTCACAAGACTGACCAGAAGTACCACATTCTTCGAAAGTCGTCATGATTTCGTTGGCAGTCGATTTTGTGTCTGCCTTTCCATCTCCTCTAACGATTGTCATTGACTCATGAAGAGATTCCTTCTTGCTATTCATTTGCTCATCCTACAAATTGCAAAATACATGAAAGTTCATTAACAGCCAGGAAAATATGGAAAATAAAAAATATTACCATTGAATTTGTCGTAGACAAGATTTACAACCTTGGACAACTGATTTTCCTTTTCAGCTTTGCTTGCCGTCAGTTTTTCTACTTGTATCCTTTGCCGATATCTCGCTTCATGTCGCATTCTTTTCTTCTCCTTCTCCTTTTTATATTCTTCCTCTCTCTGCCTCTTCTTTGCAAGAATAGCAGCATCTTTTTTCTGGAGTTCCTCCTCTTTCTTTTTCTTCTTCAGTTCCAACTGTCTCATATTCTTTTCCTCCAGCTTCACTCTTTCAAGTTTCAAAGCCTCCTTCCTCTTCTTGCGTTCATTCTCCTTCTTCTCTTCTACACGTTTAGCCGCCTCAGCTGCCTTTAGAGCCCTCACCTTGACATCTCTTTTTCCTACAAGATGTCATGGAGAGGTTGTATAATTTGGAGATTCCAAATTGTTTCCTAGCTTTGATATCAAATTGTCATGGACACATCACATGGTAAGGTTTTCATAATTTTTCACATCTATCACACACATAAGAGAGATGCAATTATTCTATGATCACTTATTATGTACTCTCTCTCTCTCTCTCACTGTGGATAAGTACTTCTTATCTTAAACTCGAGCCATAATTTACAAATTCAAAGTTATAAGTCTACCTATAGAACAACTTTGATGCCTCATAAAAACTCCTTGTTGGCTGATATGATGCATGGAAAATAAACATAAGAAATGGATGATGGAGTGCTACATGCATGCATGCACCAATCTCTTCTTTGCAAAGAACCTGAATCACTTCTTTCGCTTTTCAGCTTCTCAATTGTGATGTTTGTATAGAGGGGTTCAGTATTTTATTATTTTGTAGATGGTTTCTTCCCGCATAACATGGTTATATTTGCTTAAAAGTACAAGTGAGTTTCCTGATGTTTTGGATTCTATATACTGTGAAATGAAAACTTAATTCGGGAGTGTGTAATTGACTACTTTCATATCATCTTCTAATTAAGTTGTTGATGCATTCACTAAATTGACAAGCTAGAAGTGATAAATATATGATATGCATCATTTTTACATGCATTTGAGTGATTATTCGGTATGTTTGATCGAGTTTTCCTGTCGGAAATTGCACATTTTATTATGATTGATTAAACTATGATGGAAGGTTTCTTATCGTTAGTTCTTATAGGAAATATGCCCGAGAACATTATAATTGGATTCAAAACAAAAAACATCGAGAATCAAGGTGCATAAATGCCACACGAGTCGTGTGGAGAGGAGAGCTTGAGGTCCCAACTCTCTAAAGAATCATAAGAGTCGTGGGGCCACGTGCATGAGTCTCACGAGTCGGGTGACGAAGCCTCACCATTCGTGGATTGTGGATTTTTGCAAATTTTCTTTCCTTTTCTCGATGGAGATTCTACATACACGATATAAGGAACTTTAGGGACTCGTCCTATGACACTTTTGGAGGCAAGGGACAAGCATAAGACGAGCAAGAAGACCGTAAAGAGGAGATCAAAGAAGTCGAATAAGCTTTTCCTTTCTTTTTCTTCTCTTTTCGAGCAATAACAGTGTTATCAAATGGTGGCCATGGTGGCGCCACGGCAGCTGGCGTGGCGGTTTTTTGACAATCCGCCATGCAAATTTGTGAAGGATGGCGGTCATGGTGGCGTCATATGCCACCACGGCAGCCGCTATGGCGGAATTTTGGCAAACCCCCATGTACTGCCATCCGCCATTAATAACACTGAGCAGAAATACGATATTACTCGCCACTAACTCTATGTCGTACACTTGCCGCAAATAATTAGCGAACTATAATATATACTAGTTGTACCCCATGCATTTGCACGAAAAACGATATAATAGAAGAGAAAGTAACTAAAAATATAAAACAAAATAAAAATCATAACTTAATAAATGTGAAAAAAAAAAATTTAAAAAAGTGAATCTAAATATTATTAAACACTTCTTTATATACAACATTTATGGTTTTGCTATCGTCAGAATCCCCATCACAACAAATCATTATCATTATACCTCTTCGACTCGTGACTTTGAGATTTGATTTTTCAAAATATTTAATGTATCTTTGTAATATCCGAAAAATATTTTTTATTATTGTATGGTTGTAATAGAAAATAGAGATAATTGTAGTCATTCTTGATTAGTGAAATATGTATTTATATAATACCAAAAAATATATAATATCAAAATAAAAACAAAAATATTCAGATCATAAAAGGGCATTACACAAATGAGCACCACATTCAAAATGAGACCTGCCAAAATAAATTGTGTAATCAAAAGGTACATATTATTATTAAATGGAGAACATATTTTTATTAAATGAACACCTATTTTTATTAAATGAACTCATATTATTATTAATCGCTGGCTGAATAAAATTTATTGAAGGTTGCCAACAATTATATATATATAGATATATGATTTATAATATCTTTATTTAGGTAGACAAGAATCATTTTTGTGTAGTTAAGGAGATAAATGATATGCTAGGAAGATATGTAACCTAGTGTCTTCTCCCTCTATAAATACGAGAGTCCTTTGTACTTGAAGTATACATGTAAATTATTCCCTCTTCATATTATACCAGCAGAATGTCTTCTTGTAGGGTAACCAAGATGATGGAAAGTAAAACTAAGGTAAAGAAGAAGATTTTGGAAGTACTAAAATAATTCAATTTTTTGATGGAGTCATACAACAATTAAGACCAAACCAAAATAGATAAAAAAACGAAACACACTCATAAATGTGATATCCAAGCAGAAGTAGAAAACCTATTCAGGGTGAAAAATACAAGAAAATTCGAACAAAGGCAATTACCTTGTTTTTATGAATGTTTTGGAATGCCATAAAGTAATAGAGCTCATTAGTAGGTTTAGAACACGAACAATCTTTTGACTAAGGCACATATTCACATTATTTAGCAAGCACGACAAGAAAAAGTAGTTACCAGGGCATGCAGTTGCTGCTTGTTTTTGTTGTACTAGTGGTATGAAGGAACTAATATTTGAAATGATGTTATTCCTCTTAGACTCTTCTGAAGACAGTTTTTTATCCTGTCCTTTCAAACTGGATTTGATTGATATCAATGATTTGTTGATGCTGTCTGATGCTTCTTTGGCCTTGATGCTGTTAGTACCTTGAAATGAAGGATGGTTTTTCCTACCATCATTGGCACCAATAGACGAAGCCTGTTTCTTCCTGGTCACACTACTATTGACATGTTGATTTTTTCGACCAGATTGGGCCTTATCTTGTGTCCCCACGACACTCAATTTTGTTCCCAGAGAATTCACTCTATCTGCCATCAGAGTTTTCTCGTGTGCAGAAACTAATGCTGGAGAATTCAAACCCAGATTTGAAAGGTTCTTAAGTGGTTGTCTATTATCACGGTGCTTAGCCACTGATGAATCAACTTCATGGACATCGAATGCATTTTCATCCATAGTCTTATTCTCTTCGCTAATACTGGCATCTTCCTCAATAGGGAAGCACGTTAGTTCTGGATTTGAACTTAAACGCTTCTCTGAGCTCCCAGTATGAAATGAGAGTCTTTCCCAGAGCTTTCCAACAGGAGATGTATGTTGGCCTCGCAAATTCCAACCATAATGTGCACTAGAATAGGGTAGATAATCAGAACATGGCATCCCTTCAAGGGTCTCCTCGCAATCACCTACGCACCTCCTCCTAGACTGGAGCTGTTCACCAACATCAGAGGGCAAACTACAAGCAAGGTCTAAGTGCTCATTAGGTATTGATGGAGTTGAAATTCGGTTTCCATGAAACTCGAATGCAGGAGAGGGTTTATCCAAGCTAGCAGATCTACAAATTTCAGCTAGGATGCTAGCACGTTCTATAGTATTACTCGGAAGCTTCAACTTGTCGAAGTCAATTTCGTCTGGTACAAAAGCCAGTTCAACACTGTCTGCTTGTGCATCTACAATAAACCCCTCAAGTACAGGCATAGATTGATCGACGTCAATGAGCTTCAGGCTTATAGTTCTTGGAGAAAGATCAGAAAGTTGTGCCTGTTCGTCACTTTCCCACTTGGACGATTGTATATCTTCAAGCATCGTATTGGTGAGAGTCAGATTCGCAGAACCTAAATCGTCTGTAATCTTCTCAAGAGTACACAGATGCTGGCTAAGTTGTCCGTATCGCTCTCTTGCATCAAAATAATTACTGCTTGAATCTGCATCACTTATATCCTTGGTAAAACATCCTTGGGTATTTACAGATTCCTTCTCCACACTTGAGACAAGGGCTGCCCCTAATGGCTCATTATTGACAACAGATGATGAATTATTCTGTTCATTCTTCTCCTTGTAACAAAATCCAACCTGAATATGAAAGGCAAAGAACACCTAAGCTCAGAGAAGTTATATTTAAAGGTGAGTCCTACCAAACATCAAGACTCTTGTTAGCCATGACAGGTTAAAGGGTAAGTGAGAATCCCTCCATATCTTAAATTTTAATTATTCAAGTATGTATCCTTGACTTTGAACCTACCTCATTAAGTTACAAATTAATTACATTATGACAGAAAATCCAGCAAACAAGCATGTTAAGATCCAAATAACTTAACACCTATTAGTCAATCCTTATTTATTTCATGTACATTATGGAAATGAAGAGCCAACATACAGCAACAAGAATACAAACAATGGTGGATGAACAAACAGAAGTATAACCTTAATCTCATTCAACACTGTCAAGGAAACCAAGAGAAGATGCAAAAACTATATAAAAAATTAACAAAATATATTTGAAGAAGAAAAGCATCTCGTTGCATATGGGCAGTGAAAGTTTAAGTAACGCCTACAAAACACTCAAAATAAATCATTGAGTTTAAGTCAAACGAAAAAAGAAAAAGAAAAGAAAAGAACATACCTTCCCATTTTCAGATGAAAATGCAGATTCAATTCGTTCCTCCACATTAGAAACCATCACAGGTGGGATTGCAATGTCGGTAAGTCTATCAGCATTAAATGTATCCACGACAGAGTCTAGGTTTGTTTCAATGTTTCCAAAAACAGTACTGATGCTTTGAGTTCTATGGGGCTTCCTCAACTTAAATGTGGAAGAGGTTAAATTATGAGTGTTTTTATGTTCAAGTTTTCTCCTCTTTAGTTGTGGCCATGATTCCATTTTGGCAAGTCTGAATCTTCTCTCAGGTGTTGAACTTTCACCACATGGTGAGTTTGTTCCATATGTAACACATGCATTATCTCCGAAAGGTGAATCTCTATGTTGGCTACAAAGCCTACCTTCAAGACATGAACAACTTTGGGACTGCTGTGCAGGGAATTGTTCTATTGTTTCAAGAACACCACAAATTTCACTTAGGGTGCCTACATTACCAATCATGGAATCACAGGACTCTGCTACTGGCACTTCTCCTAAAACATAAGCATGTGAAGCCCTAATTTTTTGGCTTTCTGGAGTACTTGACACCAATTGACTCTGATCCATTGGTGCACTGAGGTTTCCACTTCCTGGAGCACTAAATATCAAATGATTCTTATCCTTTGAAGCCTTCAAATCTCTCTTTCCTGGAACACTTGACACTAGTTGACTCTCGCCATTTCTCTCACCACTCCAATCCTCCTATTACAGGTAGAAAATAGACCAAGAAAATATGAACATTTACAACTGGATAAAGTTCCTCAATGAACACAATATTCCTATAACTACTGACAATTAAATGATAACAATGATATACTTCAATTCCATAAATACCGCAAACAGCTCTCGAACCCAAATCATAAACTGGTTTCAAGGGGTTAAGAGAATAAAAAATGACTTGTAACAAACTATAAAATCTCAAATAACACCTCCAGGAAAGAGAGCAAAAGATCAGCCATTAGTGTGATAGATAGTTTTGATCAGCAATCCATTTTTATACCCAATCCAATCCTCTCTTGATTTTCTATCAGTATGAGTTTGTTAACAGTGTACCACTCAACGAAATCGGACACAGATAAAACAAAGATTTATGGAAAAACAACATTCAACTACCAACAAAATACTAGCACTATGGTGTGTCTTCTTTCTTACATGGAGTTGGAAACTTTTGAAATTACCATCTTTCATAAACCAGCGTCAGTCCTCAAATACGAGATGGCCGAGGAGGAATAATAATAAATTTTACTTAATTAGTGTACCTATATAAAAATGTTCACAGAAATTTTGGTAAGTCTAAGATATGTAACTTCTCCTAAATCTTATCCTTTCTGTCGAATCCAATAAACTGGGGCATGTTTAGCAAGAATGGGAACAAAAGATTGTAGTTAAGATGTAGAAGTAACAACAATTCAACATAAGGTCACATACCTCCTTTGCATCAGAAACCTCTTGGTCAGATTTCCCACTCAATGGAACAAGAATGCCATCATCAGCTTTAACAGAGTCAGAATGGATTTCTACATCACAAGCCTCAGTAGGGCAGGCATTTTGTTGGTCAGAACTACAAGGCGAATCATCACCCTTTGCTCTGTGACTCTGGCTATCTCCAGATATTGATTCCCGGGTGTCGTAGCCTTCATTAAGGACCTTAGGAAGGTTAAGCGGTGATCCATAAACAGACTGTGTGGGTAAATTATCCCCCGAATCCATCATTACGGAGTCTATTCTCTGGTAATTGTTAGAAGAAATATCAGCTTTTGAAGAATCACGACTACAGCTCTGACATTTGCTAGAAATACTGGATCCAGAAATTCTACAAGCAAGAAGATTGATGCTTTTATCATTGCTGAGACAATCTGCACCATGCATTTTCTTGTCTCCACTGTTTTGATGATTGACAATAGGTGAACCGGTTGACTTTGGCTTCTTATTAGCATAATCATGAGCCTCCCCAGAATCAGAAATATGCATAGACTGCGTTTTTCTTTCTTCAGAAATATGAGGGAAGGCGTCGACTTTGAAAATCTCAGATAAGCAACCACAATTAAGAAGATTAGAAGATTTGGACGGTGACCCATAAACAGCCCGTGGGGGTAAATCGTCTTTTGATTCCATCATTACAGTTGTTATTCTCTGATTATAATCAAAAGAATTTTCAGCTTTTGAAGAATCATGACCACGGCCTTGACATTTGCTAGAAATACTAGATCTAGAAATTTTACCAGCAAGAAAATTGCTCCTATCATTGAGGAGACAATCTGCACCATCCACTTTCTTGTCTCCAGGGTTTTGACAATAGACAGTAGATGGACCAGCTGATTTTGCTTCATTAACAGAATAATGAGCCTTCTCAGAATCAGATATATGCATAGTCTTCATTCTACTTACTTCAGAAATATGATGGAAGGCACCATCTTTGGAAATCTCAGATGAGCAGCCTAATGCTAGGGAACCTCTTTCTAAATCTGGAACTTTCAGGTTGTTTCTTGACCTAGTAATTCTACCTGAGTACGTATTATTCTCCTTTATGCTTCTTGGGATACCAGCATTGTCCAAATTCCAATCAGCACGACTCTGACAACCAGTGACACATTGTTCCACAAATTTGGATTGTTTGTCAGTCTGGCCTGCCTTGTTCGTAGCAGAAAGAGAA
Organism: Striga asiatica; assembly: GCA_008636005.1. Lineage (NCBI taxonomy): Eukaryota > Viridiplantae > Streptophyta > Magnoliopsida > Lamiales > Orobanchaceae > Striga > Striga asiatica. The sequence goes on along the minus strand of BKCP01004605.1, from coordinate 632,008 downwards.
AATATAATCTTGCCAGATACAGCATTCCTGATATTCTCATTGCTTCTGCCACTTGTGTTGGAGGCCTTTGCACTTTTTCGAAGCTGAAGAGCCTTTTGTCTCGGCTTAGATCTCTGGATTCGAGCTAGTGACTGATCGGGCTCATTATAGATATTCGCAATCCTCTCATCTGTCTGATCCTCAGGTGAGGTAACACTAACTTCTGGCTCGGGAACACTATTGACGGCACGTCCAGCTGGTTCCTCACTGCTCAATGGAGGCCTTGTTGAATGATCTTGTTCTTTGACACCTTCCCCAAAAACCAAATTTCCCATGAAAACTCCAGCAGAAATATTTTCAGTATCTCCTGTGACAACTAGGTTATCATACCCAGGATGGTATGGGATGGAGCATCTGGCTGAAGGAGACCTTGGATATGGGCGTAGAAGTTTAGAGATCAACTCTTCTTTGTTTAGCTCTGGAATAACACAAAACAATATAAATTAAATCGCAAATCCCAAGAAACTAATGGTTCTTTCCATTGTAAAATAGAGAGAGAGAGAGAAGAGAGAGATTCATACTGCTTTCACCAATTAACTTGAGGCTATATCACAGCAAAAATTGGTCATGATAACAAAAAACTGAAAAATTCCATTACTCAATATGTGCTGAAAACTCAAAAGACACATGATTAGTAGAAAATAAACTGACACGATGGAAAGATTAATCAATTTCAATTCCACGAAAAACTAAATTCAGCTCCTCAGATGGAAGTACCCAATGTAAAAGGAAAATTGACTATTATGTGAATCCAGAATCAAGCTACAGATGTAACTTTTTGCATTAGATTGAAACAAAACAAAAACTACTTAAAATTAATCGAATAAAAGAAACCAGAATCTGAATAATAAATTGAAAAGAGCCATAAAATCAACAACACATCAAGAATACCATTTGAATCCGAGGAGGTGTTAGGGCTCCAGAGCCAGGAGGGAGGTTTGATTCCATCAATGATGAGTTTGGAGGCGAGGTGCTGGCTGTACAATTCCGTCTGTTGCTTCACATGTTCGATTATCGAATTCTTGCGCTCGAAGATCTGCACCAACAGCTTCTCCACCGTCGTCATCTTCCACCACAGGCCGTACGGTTAGAAACACTTCATCGGCCAAACCCAACTCGAATGGGCATTCGTCGGCAGTTTCTCAGATGGGAAAGACACTGATTTTTGAGTGTGTGTTTGCGTGTGTGTGTGTGAGAGAGAGAGAGAGAGAGACCGTCGGATTTACGGTGGAGATCATGCGCGGAGGGGAAAATTCAAATTTTTTGGATGAACTTTGGAGGATAACGCAACATTTAAATGGGATTGTGAACCGGAACTAGTTTGTATCCCGTGCGATGGGGTAAATTTATTGCTTAAATTTTTTTTTTAACTTTATTTTAAATATAATTATTTATATTTAAAACATCTCATTATGGTTTCCTAATATGCATTTTTCATAATTAATTACTATTCAAATAAAATAACTAATTAATTGACATAATTAATTTCTATAAAAAAATAAGTAACTAATAAATTATCATGCATATTAGACAGGACATCCCATAAATATATCAGTCAAATGCAGGATTTTTTAATTTTTTTAAAAATATTTCCAAAGAAAATTAAGAAGGCTCCACATAACATCAGAGATGTAAAGGACTTTGAATACAATATTAAATATTCAAACTTAAAAGCTTAATATTTATTTAGTTATTATTATTATTAACTTATAAATAAATATTTTTTTTAAAAGCATGGTATGTAATCATAAAGGTTTTAGTTAAAAAGAATCTATTTTATTGTCAAGTCTATGAACACAAAATAAAAATGTGAAGGATTGACATATTATTTTATTGTAATTACTTATACATAGATTAAAAAGGTTTTAAGAATGTCTGAAAACTTAACTACCTGATGAAATATTTGATTTCAAAATAATATAGATATTATAATTATATAATTTATTTGCTACGTTTATGGTGTGTAATTATCCTATAATTCCAAATTCTTTTTAATTAACCATAGTTTTCGGGTATTCTCAGAAATTTTGATATTATTTAAATTAGGAGTACTTTAAAATTTTCTTTTTTAGTTTAGTAAAGTGATTCCAAATTTTTGAAAAGATTGATAAATATTTTAATTTGTATATAATAAATGTTAAAATGGAAATAAGAAAAATATCTCCAACATATTAAGAAATTAAAATTTAAAAGTAAAAAAAAAAAAAGACGTAATATTGGAAAAGGAACAAAATAATGTAAGAAGGAAAAAAAAATTGTCATGCTTCATAGGAAGAATTTAGAATAAGATATTCTGACAATTTATTTGACTTTTACCATTATTAATAGTTCTAAATATCTAATTAAGGATATTAAAATCAAATCAAAACAATACCCATAAAAAAGAAAACAACATTTAAAAAAAACAAGGATAAAATTGAGATAAGTATGGATATCAAGATAAGATGGAATGCATATCTATTAAAAAAGATAATTTATGTTACTTTAAAAAAGTATAAATATTTCAAAAAAAATCATGGGTGGGTGAAACCAAAAAATTTTAAAAAATAATTCCATTAATAGTAAAATCCAAAAATTTGAGCGGGAATTGTCATGCTATTTTTATCTTTTTCCTTATTGCTATTATATAGTAATAGATAATAATATTGGAGGCGGGGCGGGTCGGGCCGGGCCGAAATTGATCTGGTGCCCATGTATACTTGAATTAATGACACCCCTTATCTGTTTGTTTAGACTGTTTACATAATTATCACCTCTTATTATTTAGACAATATTACTTCTTTTGTTTACATTTATACTTCTTTTGTGGAAGGTATTAGGATTTAAAATTAGACATTTATTAAGTGACAGTTTCCTCTCAAATCTTTATTAATTCTCTCTCTTGTATCCTCTTTCTTTCCATATCTTTTCTCTCTCTTTCTTTTCTTTTTCTTCTTCTTTATCTTATTTCCTCTTCTTCCCCCTCACTTTTCTCTATATCTTATTTCATCTTTTTTTTTTATCCCGTCTATTTTATCTCCTCGTTCCAAAAATCATGTCGACTACACCCATAAAATTATGATGCAATTTCCGACGCCCTAGTCCCGTTCTTCGATTCTACGGCGGCTGACTAGGAGCCAATTTTTCAGTGATATTTTCCAATGGATGATTCGATGTCGTCGGCCTCGGAGGGGAAGGATCCGCATTACGGTGACTCTGCTGGCAGTCGAAAAAATTTCAGGTAACTGCCACTCTCAATTTCATCTTCATTTTTTTCTCCCTCTTTCGATTTCTTTACAAAAATTTTAGGGTCCTTTTACTTTGCTTTTTGGTGACATTAGATTACTAATTGTCTAGGGATAAAACGACGGTTGATTTGGGATTTTTTGTCAAATTGAACAAAAAATTGATAGTTTTTTTGTGGATGTGGTGCTACTAAATATTAGGATCTGGGGTTCAGTTAAGACAATTTTTTTGAGATTAATTTGGTTTTCTATTTTCTTGTGATGAGATTCGTCTGTGGTGTTTACATTAATTATTTGATTATTTTTAGTGAATGAAGTTGTAATTTATTGTGCATTATGTTTACTCTTCAAGTTTTGGTTTTCTTGTGTGTGTGGAGACTATATGTTAAGATCAAATATGGTGTCGTTCTATATTAGTTATTCTGAATTGTTACGCAGTAACAGTTGTTTACATGTTACTTGATTGTTGTTATGTTATAGTAATTGTTGTTTTCATGTTGCTTGAATGTTGTTATGTTATTGTTTTGTTGTTACATTGAGGTTTTTTCAGTTTTTCTTTTCATGTGATTTCTTGCATGACTATAATTTTGTGTGTATGTATTCTACTTTATTATTGTTATTATTGTTGTTCATTTAATTTAACAAATATTTCTATTGTTTTTAGGTAATTTTATTTTTATGCATGTATATAACCAATTGATTAATATTTTTTTCGTTATTTTGTATATGTATATACCCAATTGTTTATTTTTTTTTTCCCGGAACGATAGAGTAACTATTATAAATCAAAAGGGCACAAATGTGCGAATAAAAGTACAAGCACCCAACGGGAGAATAAAATGGGAGGACAGGTCTGACGACCGCCTAGAATCCCGACACTAGCAACGCTAGAAGCCAAAAACAAGACACACGACACAAAACACACTACAAACACTAAGAAAAACTACAAAGCTCCCAACAGGAGAATAGAGATAAGAGCAGATCCCAACAGGATAATAAACTTGCTCCCTCTCAGATACAGAGGCCAATGGCCCAAACCAAAACCACAATCCTACAAAAGAGACCAAAAAATAAACAAGACAAAACAAAAAAAAACACACGAAACAAAACTAATCAATACGAGCCCTTCCCAAGCAGCCAAAACCAATCCTAGCCAGCGGATACCAAGTCGAACCAAAGTGAGTCCCTCCACCAAATAGGACCAACCCCGAAACTGCCAAAAACCAACTCGGTTGCCTAACGGAGTCGAAATCCAAGCCTCGAGACATCACCCATCGTCCACGCGCACCACGGCCACAACACCTTACTTGTCCACGAACCGCTACAGAACCGAACCCTCTAACACCACTAGAGGGGCTCGCGGTATCGGGTCACCCCCCCGAACCTCAGAGCAAGAAACAGGGGAAAGAAAACAAGAAGATGTCGAGGCCCCTGCCCGACTCCCAAAAACAGCGGATACCCAATTGTTTAACTCTTTGTATTTTGTTTTTGTTGTTGCTTTTATTCTTACTCAATCATGTTTGAAGAAGAAGAATAAGAAGAAGAAGAAGAAGAAAAAGAAAGAAAGAAACGAGAAAACAGAAGAAACAGAGAATGAAGAGAGATTGAAAAGAAGAAGAAGAAACGTGAAAATAGAAGAAACAGAGAAGGAAGATAGAGATAACTGTTTGTAACTTCCCAATGTAGCAGTTAATAATTATTATCTTGTATTGTTTTTGAATGAATGAAAGCAATTTGGGAATTCTCCTAACTCAGTTACTTTTATGGAAATAGATTTTAACAGGTGGTTAGTTATGTCTTTTGGCCATTTGTAAACATGGGCCGGGTGGTGCTGAGATTAAAATTTGAAACTACCCACAACGCGATTAGGGACTGTATTTGTTTGAGATTCTAAAGATTTTTTAAAACTTTAAAAATTGTGTTGTATTTAATTTATATTGTTTAGATTTTTTAACACTCTTAAAAGTATGAGGTGTTTATTTAAGATTTTTAAAAAGTCTTACAAAATTCTAAGATATTTAAATTATTTGAAGTTAAAATTTGTTATGACTTTTTAGACTTGTTGATATTTCAAAAGAAAAAACATATACGAAATCTCACTCTAAATTTCATTTCTGAATTTAAAATTTTACAATATTACTCATAAATCTTAAAATCTCAAAAAGTCTCAAATTTTAAAGTATCAAATTGTCACTTGAAATCTCATACAAATACCATCTAATTTTATTTCTACCATTCTACCATTTCATATTCACTAGTACAGTACCCGTGCGATGCACGAGAGCATTATTACCTACTTTATGTTTAAAATGTACTTTTGGTATTTAAATTGTCTCCTTACATTAAAAATATCATAAAAATAAAATTTATATATTATTGACCACTTTCTTATGTATAACATTCTTAGTTTGAATCTTTGGGACGTTAAATACTATATGAGTGTTCGAATTTTATCTATAATTATATTATTATTAGTTATTAATTAAAAAATTACATTTAAAAAAAAATAAGGGATCTTATTTATTAAACAAAATTATAGTAGAAAGAAAGTAGAGATTTTTATGATTTTTTCACACCATTTTTTTTAATTCTAATTCAGAATTTTGATTAAGTAAAATTGAAAAGAATCATTTGTTTTTCCTAAAAATTCAACCGAATTTTCATACCAATATACTAATTTTTTTACCAAACAAATTGATCCGAATGTTTGATTAAAACAAAGTGAAAAAAAAATCATCAATTTTTCCTAAAAATGGCACCAAAATTTTCTAACATTGCAGCGATTTTTTTTACTAAACCAATTGAATTGAAATTAATTCTAATAAAAGATCGAAATATTTTGTTAAGATTTATGCAACTGTTTCTCAGTAAAACATGGTTAAGAAAACACAAGAATCCAAAAACATCGGTTCATTCAAAGTTTAAAAAGTTGCACATGATTTGATTTGAACTTTATTTCCTAATTAATTGGATAAGGTTTGATTTAAATGTCAAAGATGAACCGATATTGTTACCAAAAGGTGGATACGATTTTGAATGTATATCCCGTCCAAATTTTAATTTTGTTTTAAAATAAAAATTGTTTTATCCAATTTGCAAAAATCTTTTTAAAGAAAAAATTATTCAAAAAGATTGAAATTTTTTGTTAAGAATTATATAACTATTTATTTCCTAAATTTGTATCCAATTTACATGGTTTTTAAATTAATTTGTATTTGAATTTGTTTTCGTGAATCTCCAAACTTGTCACCAAAAAAATAGGATTCATATTTGATCAAAAAAATAAAAAATGATACAAGAAAATAGGATTCATATTTTGGCATAAGAATCTCCAAATTTGTTGCAAAAAAATAAGATTTAGATTTTGTTACTAAAGATCTACATGTTTTTTCTAAATTTCTACTAATAGTAAGTCAACCTAATTATTTTTTTGGTCAAAGTTACTAAAAATGATTTTACCAACAATATTTTTATATTAGTATAAAATTTTGAATTTAAATTGTCTCATGACATTAAAAATATCATGCATATCAATTTTATTTTTCAAATCCTTATCCGATTAGTTACTTGTTTTCTACATATATATTTTTAACAACCATTAGTGTTTTGGATAGCTATGAATCAAAAAAAATATAAAATATCTATATAAATATAAAAATAAAATTGAAATCAAATGATATTTTTATTTATGTAAACTTACACAAGGAACAATATAGTAATATATTATTTAAAAACATGGATTTAAGTAATAATCCGAAAAATTGTGAAAACCGATTTGAGTGCAAACCAAAAGAGTGTGATTAGAACGTGTATTTCTATTTATTACAAATATTAGTATATATTTTTTGATTTGTTGCTTGGTTTGTAGATATAGTGTTTTAACAACCAAATATATTTTGTAAATTATGGAGTCTAAGAAGTATAAAAATCTTGGTATAACTTTTATATTCAATATATCATTGTATAAAAGATCGGATTAGTCTAACATATAAGCTCATGCTTATCGATCCTGTTTTTTAATTGCATATTAGAATGGTTAATTAGTTTGTACATATTTTTTTTATTCCAACCAAATATATTTAGTATTTTGAATATTGTGGATTCTATGAATAATTCAAATATTGGTATATGGTTGTAGATTTTAAATCAAATTCATATAGGATTAGGATTTATGGTTATAGATTTATTTGGTTTTAATAACTCAATGGTAGAAGAATTATCAAAGATTTGGTGTAATATTTGGCTACATATATCATTGCACTAATAAGCGATTAAAATTCTAAATTCTGTTAAATGAGATTTCCGTTTGATTATATTCCAAGTAAATCGTTAGTATTTATCAGTAGGATATTTTTTTTGAACCCTTATCCGATTAGTTACTTGTGTTCAAGATATATATTTGTAACAACCATTAGTATTTTGGATATCCTGGATTATATGAATCAATAAAATATAAAATATATCTATATAAAATATAAAATTAAAATTAATATCAAATGATATTTTTATTTATGTAAACTTCCAATCGGATCAATATAGTAATATATTATTAAAAACTATGGATTTAAATAATAATCCGAAAAATTGTGAAAACCGATTTGATTGCTCACAAAAGAGTGTGATTAGAACGTGCATTTCGATTTATTGCAAATATATAGTATATATTCTTTGATAGGTGCTTAGTTTGTAGATATATTGTTTTAACAACCAAGGATATTTTGTACATATTTTTTTATTCCAACCAAATATATTTAGTATTTTGGATAGTGTGAATTCTTTGAATGATTCAAATCTTGGTATATGGTTGTAGATTTTAATTCAAATTCATATAGGATTAAGCTTTATGGTTATAGATTTATTTGGTTTTAACAACTCAATTGTCGGGTTTTCAAAGGTTTATAGTTTTGGTGTGATAAATTAATACGAACAACTCAATCAAAACTAATAGAACAATAGATAAAATCAACCAACTTATTTATATATTGAAGCAAAAGCCTCGACAACTATATTTTACCTAGAGGCTGCTAAGAAAATATTGAACGACTGAAAAACATTAACCAAACTCAATTCGGAAATTAAATCCTAAGAAATACAAATTGTTCATCAAATCCAACTAAATAAATTGATTAAACCTATATTAACTAATATAATATTTATCTTAAACTCCACTGTCATCACATCCTTCTTTTTGGTCCTCGATCAAATTTCCATCACCATCGACCTTTGCTTTCCTTTTATTGCTTGTAATGGATTCAGCAGCAAATTGACCAGATAGATTGCGTTTTACGACATCCTTGAGCGCATACTTGCGTCGTGGCACTGCGATGCCTTCGACACGGTTGTGAAAGCTAGACGATTAGTTTGCTCCAGTGACGGCCGTTTGGCCCAAAAAGGTTGAAGCTTCACAAATGGTTTTTTAAAATATGCCAACAACAGAGGTTCGATACTTGGAAAAATAAGAGGCTCGACTGTTACGATCAAAATATCCCAACCAAAATTCCAACACCAATCAAACTCAAGAGTCGGGTTATCCAATATACATTGTGTCGGAAAAAAAGGAACACAAACACCGGAAGAAAAAGGTTGCTCGGTCACCGTAGTGCCCTTGTCTCGGCTTGGTTGATTGTTGAAAAAGGCTCTCCTCTATGTACGCAATCGAACGCATTTCGAGGTCGGTCGACTCTGTGGTGCTGTGAAGGTCGCCGGTCGCGGCTCGAGGTCGGATGCAGAGGAGGGTCACCAGAAGTCAGATGTGAGCTCGAACTCGCTGGGATGTCTCAAAATGCCGATGAGTTTCACGGACGACGCGGCGCTGGAATGGAGAGAGGATTTGGGGCTCGCGACCTAGGGTTGCTCTGGCCGTCGGAATTCGAGGCTCGCTGCTTGTGGCCGGACGACGCGTTTGCCATGTTTGTCTCGCCGAAGGAGAAAATTGCAGAAAAAATCGAGGATTTTTGCGAGTGAAATTGAGGGTGAGATACAGAGGGAGATCTTAGGGTTGGCTGAGGATTTTAAAGGAGAAAGATTGACTGCAAAAAAATCTCGATGGGCCTGCTGAAATTCGGGGAAGATGAGAGAAATTTGGGGAGGAGATTTCGGAAGAGATGACCGATTCTAGTTCAACATAATTATCTCTTTTTTTTTTTCTTTTTCTTTTTAATCTTATTTTCTTTAATATTTAATTATCTTCTTACTTAAATAGAAGTTAATAAAGTAGATTTGGTTAATTAGCATAATAATCGTTAAATTTGTTAAAAAATCCGTGTAGGTTGTTAAAGTTGTTAAAAAAAGGCAAAAAAAATTGAATAGATTATCAAAGATGTTTCCAAAAAAAAAAAGGATAAAACATTAACACTATCACATCCTAACAAATTACCAAAATTTTCGAAAATCATTATCACATGTGTGTTTTAAAATATTACTTATAATAGTAAGTCAAATGGTTGACTCATTATTTTTTAAAAGTTTCCACAAATAATTTATTAACTTCTCTTTTTCAATATATATAGATCTTTTTTTTCTCCACTCATGTTTTTTTTTTAACTTTTGTTTTATCCTTCTCCACATTTGTATAAATAAACTATTGGATCTTTCTTTCATATATATTCTCTTTTTCTTTAGCCTCGACAAAGAAAGATTTTCTCAGCTTCTTTTAGTCATATTTTTTCATCTCTCCACCGATCTCTTATTCTATGTTTGTAGTCTGGCCTTAGGTTTAGTTGATTTTCTTTATTTATTGAATTTTTTCAAACGTTCTCGCCAGCTATTAGATCTTAGTCGAGCAAAATTGTTATTAGCTATCAAAGTATAAGGAGCTCGACACATAATGGAAGAAAGGACTGATAAATACCTTGGTAACCCGAAGCATGCATTACTTAGCCTGCATCTCTGAGTCGCAAACGTGGCTCGTTGTTGGATGGAGCTTCAAGGCGGCCTTCAAGAGGTCGTAAAATAAAAAAAGTATTGTCAGTTCATGTACCTAAGTCAGAAGGTGCAGCCTTTTTAGAGGTCGATCCATAGTAGGATCAAAAGCTAGACACCTAAAGTGAGCTTATCTATGTCGTGAGAGACCTTATTCCACTCGGCAATCAGATTGTCAAATGGGGTAATATATTTTGGCTTTAATTTTGACCTGGAGTCTCTTCAAACCCCTCCTACGGAAATTAAGGGGAGTGTATTCAATTCGGAATTTAAGTGACATTTTAAGACTTTTCGAGATTTGAGACTTTCTAGGATTTTCAGATTTTGGAAGAATTCTATGAAATCTCAAGTCCGGAGGTAGGATTTTAAGTGAGATTTCATATAAGGTTTTTTGTTTAGAAATCCCACAAAATCTTAAAAAGTCTTAATAAATCCTAGTGTCAAAAAAATTAAATACCTCAGGATTTTGTAAGACTTTTGAAAATCCCAATTGAATACCCCAGGATTTTTAAAAGTTTTAAAAAGTCTTAACAAATCTAAATTGAATACACCAGGATTTCTAAAGTCTTAAAAAGTCCTTAAAAATCCTAATTAAATACACCCCCTAAATGTACCTAAGGAAGGTTTTACAAAGAAGAATCGCAAATTTCAATGTGAAACATTGGTGAGCAGGTCCTTAATAAACTCGACTCAATTACGACCACTGAGATAAATCGAGCCCTTTTGTTTTTTGAGGTCATAACTATAAAAAGAAAAATTACGTATCTAGATCTTGAAGTTTATAACGGTTAAGAATTATAAAAACTACTATTATTATACGAATGGAGTTAGGGCTGAGCTGATTTATGGGCATATGATACAATTCTCTATCAAATCTAATTGGAAAATGAAGACCATTGAGAATTCGGTCAACAAAAAAGGTGTAAAACCTAGGTGGAGACTGATTGTGATTGAAATCCCAACCAGGAGGGAGCTCGCACATCCTCATAAATGCCTTTATTTCAGGTTCTTGGACGAAGAAAAAAGGATTGGCTCTTGTAAGAACTACAACATTAGAAGCACGTTCTAGGTTAGGGTTAGCATGTTGGTCGGTGTATACGGTTACACGAGCTTGACGAGCTCTTAGCTCGGAGTTAAAAAGAGATACATCTTTGGGTGGTCCATGGGGTAGGTCGAACGATGGGCATCTACAATTTGTTCTAAAGTATCCTAGGGTATGTTCCATGAGGGCTCATCTATAAGGTGTAAGGTCGACCTAATAGGCTAAGCTCTAATGGGGGCGGGAATAATAGCTAGAGACTGGTTAGAGTGGGAGGAGCTCGTTGTAGGGTTCGACTGGTCGGAGTGCGAGAAGATCGCTGCAGTGCTACGGGAATTAGGTGGAAAATAAGAAAAAAAAATAGAAAAAGGTGATAGATGAGAACGGGGAAGACGAAGACGAAGAACAATACACATATACAAACAACACAGAGTTTAATATTTTACTCATTTTTTAGTGGCCGTGAAGCGCGAGAAGATTGTCAGAATAGCAGGAGAAGATCGCCGGAGAATAATGGACAAGTCGCTAGAAATTGCAGATAATTAGTATTTTGTTTTGGGAGAGCTCAAGGATTCGAAAGTGCAGAAAACGAGAAAGTGAGGAAGATGAGGGTTTTTATAGCAGAGGGAATTCATAATCTACAATAAATTGAAGGGCTCATATTTGAGATTTTGGTATGAAATACGAGGAGCTTGACAGATGAGTCAGGCGAAAAGACAGGCGCGATATATGAAGTATGTCCCGTGAGTCCAAGTCGGGTATGACCTTTTCAAACTGATATTTATTTTTGTTATTATTATCAAACAAGTGTATTGAGCTCGAAAAACAATAGCTCGTTTGATGACGGGGAGGCTAGATGATATAGCATATAGTGTAGCTCGGGTAAACAGGCTACAGTTAGCTCGAGTAGTGGTCCCCAAAGTTGCTCGAGTTAGGGACCTCAGCTAGTTAGGATGAGTGGGTTATAAGTAGCTCGAACAACATAGTGCATTAGTACTTAAGAAAATAAGAAAAATAGAAACGATTTTTAGATAGATTTGTCTATCTTACCTATGTTCACTTCTTTTTTATCATAGTGTGTTTATAGCTCGGACAATATTATGTGTCAATAGCACAGAAAGCACAATGTGTTAATAGCTCGGACGGTATTGTGTCAGTAGCTTAGGAATCACAATATCGATATAGCTTGGACATCATAGTGGGTAAGTAACTCGAACAACATAGTATATCGATATAGCTTGGACATCATAGTGGGTAAGTAACTCGAACAATATAGTATGAAAGTACTTCGGACATGTGATAGTCAAGGAAGAGGGTGCATCAGTACTCAATAGGTCGGATAGTATAACAGTTAGGACAAAGACAAAACAGGTAGAACTATGCATAATAAGTTGGGGGCCTTATATTATGAAGAGCAACCTAGGGAGACTCGATCTGGAGAAGGACTTATAAGGGTTAAGAGTAAGAGAGTAAAGAAGACCTATGGAGCTATACACGTGTAGAGCTATACAAGAAATATCTAAATGATACTGCGGGATGAAAGATCTAAATAACTGTTGGACAGTTATTTAGCTCTTCGAGTTAAATAACAAGCCTTCAGGCAACTTGGGAACTCAGGAACTCGAGTAGCCCTTCGAGCAAAAAGGTAAAAACTTGTTCAATAAGCTAATAATTCGCTATAAATAGGTGAGGGATTAAAGATAAAAGATTAATCACTCTATATACTCGGAGTTTTACGATACAATTACGTACTGATTTCCATAACCCTTCACTGACTTGATCGTCAAACAACGCCAAAAACACTTCCTGACATATTTTGCAGGTCTTCGATGAGCAAATCGTTGTGAAGATGAAGATACTAGTTACAGGCATAAATCCTCTTAGATACTAGTCACAATGGTAGATTGGTAGGGCCATATTAAATTACATCAGTTGCCCCATAATGAGCGAATTTATGAAGGGTAGGTAAAAATGATGGAAAATAATAACGCCATCAAGAAACAAGTACCCTGTAATTTTCACTTATAAAAAATAGGAGCACATCTGAAGATTCAAAACGAATAGAATTTCATATGGAGAGAAAAAATAGTGTGAAAAGAAAATATATAATTATGCACCGACAACGTCAACACAATCAACCCTCAAACAAACAGCAAAACACTATATAACTAAAGAAAAAGAAGAAAATGAAAAAACATAGACTTGTACCAATCTAGTCTAGTACAAATAAATTAAATAGCCATCACAAGTTCACAGCAAGAATTATTTTCAGCGGATAAAACTTGAAACCGAACAGAGGAAATTCAAAAAATTGGAATCAAATTCCCACACACACACACAAACTCATAACTGTAGATATGCAAACCAGAAGCTCAAAATAACAGCCACAAATCTCCCACCCTCAAATCCAGATGCGCCGTTATTATCGGCCGTCTGATCCGCCACATCACCGTCCGGCGAATCCGCCGGAGAATCCGCCGCAGGAGCTGCCGGAGCTCTATGACGCCTCCCCTTGGCCGGCCTCGGGGACTCCGCGTCAGCCACGGGCCCCGGCGCCGGCGCCGGCGCCAGCGCTCCCTTGAACAGCTCCCTTGGCATCAGGACCTTGTCCACCTCGTAGATGGCCAATTGCTGGTCGTCAATCAGAGTATGCCTGATCTTCGCCGTCACGATTCCCGTCCGGATCGTCACGTCGGTGCCGTCGTTCTGCACCGTGAAATCGAACTTTCTGGCGCCGTCGGTGGCCAGCGTGTTGGTCAGGCCATTGCTCGATTTCAGGCCGGCCATCGACTGGTAGACCGGGATCCCGTGGTACTCCAGCAGCGATTGCTTTCCGGCCGCGGTTAAGTTTCTGAATCTGGGGGCGAAGCTCTTCATAGCCTCGTCCCCGGCGCAGAATATAGTGAGCCCGCTTTCGACGTTGCTCTCGAACGTCTGCTCGGCGTCTGGATTGGCCAGCAGCGTCTCGGCGAAGACCTTGCAGCCGTGCGCCGACATGATGGCAGTTATGTTCGCCTGGCTCGGCGCCGGCGCTGGCGCCTCGGCTTCCGGGGAGGGTAGGACGGAGGAGATCTGGATGACGGAGATGTTGTAGGGGATGGCCTCGACGGACTTGACGAAGGTTGCGGCGACGGGGCCGTCCTGCGGGGCGAACCCGACCCGACCGCCCTTCAGATCCGTGATGTTGACGAAGCCGGTGGAGCCCGGGGCGGATCCGGTGGCCTGGAACATGGTGGCGGCGAGGGCGGTGCCGTCAGTGATCTGGTGGAGCTTCTTCCCGTCGAAGTAGTCGAGGAGGACATGGATGGAGAGGACGTTGCGGATGGCGCCGATGGTGAGGTGCTTGGCGAGCAGATCCGACATTGCGGCGTTGTCCACCGCACAGACGGTGATGGTCTCCCTCTGGTTGATCTCCGGCGCCAGGTGCGTCTCGGTCAGGTAGTGGTTGAAGGTGGAGAACTCGGGGTGCTGGGCAAGGATGCGGGTGATGTTATGGGCGTCGGCGACGGAGGGGAGGAGGAGGAGAGTAGAGAACAGTAGAACCGCCACGGCGGCGGCTGCGCGGCGGAGCTGCATCGTTGGAGTGGAAATGGGGATTTTAGGTGTGGTTAGTTGAGGATTTTTGTTTTGTTTTGTTTTGTAACGTTGGGGGATGAGATTATATTCACATGTGAGGAGGTTGAGGACTGTGCAAGTGCAGTGTGAGCTGGCGGTGTGTGGAAAAGGACTTGAGAGTTGGAATAATAACAGCTAATGCCACTGAATAGATTATTGAGGAATAATCATGAGCTGGTCGCAGCTTGCTCTCGTCTTCACGTTCGGGTTGCCATCATTAGGGTTTAGATATGATTGTAAGAGCATCTTCAATGCATTGGGTCTAGTCTTGCCTATGTGGCAAGTAAATAAACCCAAGTCTTAGATGACGTGGATAAAATTATGTAAAATTAATAAAATTCACTCCAATGCAAAGAGACTAGGTCTCTACTTGGGTCTAAAATGGACTTAAGGGGAGACCGGGTCTCTTTTTCTGGCTGCCACATCAGCAGAACTCAGTCTACTTTTATTTGCATTGGAGAATATATTTTTTTGGACTGAGTCTATTTCTTATGTGGCATGTAATTTTTTGGGATTGAACCCAAAGCATTGAAGATGCTCTAAGAGAATACTACCATCCCGTTCTATGATTGCATTTATTGCAAGTTTGTTTTTTTCTATTCAAATAAATATAGTTTGGAATGTGTTTGACAACCCTTTTAAAGTTAAATTTATAATTTATGTATTATTTAAATAAAATTAATTTGATATAATGAACTTTTTTAAAAGGGTGTAGTTTANTATTTTATTTCAGTCGACTTATCAACTAATTTTATCATACATTTTTACTATAGTGGCTAGTTTTCTAGTCTTTACTCATAAATTATCAGTTATAACGTTATAAAGTAGCTTTTCACTTATATTTACCAAACATAATGTATGTATTTATTAAACTTGTAATATTTTATTTTCTTGAATTAGTACATAGTCCGTGCGATGCACGAGACAATAATGATAAATTTTATAAATTAAAACAATGAAGGAATACTGATTAGTATAGAAATAGTTTTAATACTAATATTATTTTATATTTATGATATGTAACAATTTAATATATGGTTTATATACTTATTTCACCCATTATAAAATAACTTTCATGTTAGTTCGACACCGGTTGAGATATCATTATAATTTATGACAATATACATTATAAATATTATGACTTTCGATAGATGACTTGTTGGTTTCTCATTATAATTTATAACTATATACATTGTAAATATTTTTTCTTTCTAAGTCAATTTTTTTTACAGATGATCCGTTGGTTTGTCATTATACTTTGTAACAATATATATATTATAATAATTTTAATTTTTCTTTCCAAATATATAATTTACTATTACAGTTCAATTTATCTTATTTTATAACCAAATATATTATAAATACACTGATCCTTCATAATCTAGTAATTTACGCGTCAATTTGACAAATGACCAATTAGTTTGTATTTTAAGATTGAATATACTTGATCCTTGAAATAGTTTTGACTTATATTTAATATTTTTTAAAATTAATTTTTTAAACCCATGAATAATAAACATTGATACGTTACCTTTGGTCACGATCGGGTTGCACACCTTCTACCTTAAACGATCCCGTTCCTTGAGCTCTCGGTAACCTGCAATACGCCGGGAGGGGAGTCTGACGGAAAACTCTCTGACGCTCAAGTCAGAATTTGCTCAACTGTGAATATAGAATATGTAGAATAAGCGTGGATTATGTGTTGTGTAAACTGAGATAACATGTCGTCTATATAAAAGACTTGAAACCTTTTAACCGAAGAGAATTCTTGTTAGGGAACAGATCACTGGGATTCTACTTCCCTAACTTATCACGTCTCTATATTGGCAAGAGTCACTGAGCAAGTGATTCTTTTCTTCTTACTTAGATTCTTCCTCCTTTTACTGTTTTAATCTGGGAATACTCAGGTCATACGTCTGACCTCCCATCCTATCCGTTAGGGACCTTCTGAGAACATCCTCGACCCTGCTCTGATGTCTCACCCGACCTCACCTTTAGGTCTAATAAAATAGAAATTTAATTCAAACGAGCGGAGTTTAATTGATTGCACTCTATTTACTAAATGATCCGAGCCAAACAGTCTCGTTTATTATACGAGCACGAGTTCGAACATGATGTATTTGACTCAATTTGGCTTAAAAAATCACTATTGTTATGTGTAAAAATTCAAGTACGATATTTTCTCAAGTATTTAATGTAAATTACAAAACGAACTAAAAATAAATTATTAAAAATGTGTCATATTGTTTAGTAAATTAAAAACACCTTATGCTATTTTTTTATGCGTATTTATACGAAGATCGATCGCATTTAGCATAAACTTGTCGATTTTTTTATGTAGTAATTTTTTATTCAAAAAAAGTACACGTAATTTCTTCCTATCTACCTAAATTTGACTTATAGAAATTAATATAATTTATTTTGAATACTACTATGAGATGAACATTTTATTATATAGGTCAACCTAACATACTTGTTATATGATATTTCACTTAAATTGTGGAAGTCCAAATGAAATTTCATTAAATTAGCAGGTTAACTCAACATACTTGTTATATGGTATGTCACTTAAATTGTAGAATTCCAAGTGTTGTTTCATTGCATATGTTACGCAAACAAATGAAATTAAATTATATATTTCATATATTAAGATATCATTTATTTAAAAGTCAACAAGTAATTGATATATTTCACATGTAATGTAATTTAAACAATATAAATTAATAGCATCTTAAGCCAAACATTGAAGTGAAAATAAAGAAGAAAAAATATCAAAATAAGCTATAACCACATAAAATTACATATTAAAAGGTTTGAGTCATGTCCAAATATATATATAATTTGTTCACTTAAAATAAAAAAAAATGAAAATAATATGGGGTAAATAATTTTATCATTAATTAACTTAATAAGACATGAGCTAAAATAATTTTTATTACTACATATTTAGATAAATAAAAAATTATGACTGGGTTGGAGTCCGAGTGAGCCCAGCCCTATCTACGCCCTTGTCGATGTTTATTATCATTTGTAAAGGTCAATTTTCATGAGCTAACTCATAATTTCATAAATTTCTTATTTCACTAGGCAATAGGTAAAGTTAAGATAACATTATTCTACTCGAGTGTTAAAACTCTTGAGGTAGAGCTTTGCCGCCCTTGTGGTCCTACCCGGCTCGATTCCGAATTAGTCGGTCCCCTAGGGGATTCGGAAACCGGAAGGTTCATTGTACCCAAAAAAAAAAAAAA
>BKCP01004605.1:569300-604177 GCA_008636005.1 Striga asiatica | reverse complement strand
CTCCAAATCCAACATTTAGAGT
Source organism: Striga asiatica (assembly GCA_008636005.1). Classification (NCBI taxonomy): domain Eukaryota; kingdom Viridiplantae; phylum Streptophyta; class Magnoliopsida; order Lamiales; family Orobanchaceae; genus Striga; species Striga asiatica. The sequence continues at coordinate 604,155 of BKCP01004605.1, read as the reverse complement.
TAAGATTTTATTGTATTCCTTGGAAATCTGAAAATTCTCAAATAAAAAAAAAAAATCATAAAATGTCACTCTAGAATCCTAATCACTCAGTCTGTAAACAAAACGTAAGGTACGAAAATGAACAGTGTGAATTAAAATTGATTTTACAAACAAAAAATTTATGGAGTCATCGGATTATTTTCTTATGGAGCCATCCACCACTTAATGTATTGACACCTGTTTAAATTGTACTAGTACAGAGCCCGTGCGATGCACGAGGTGCACAATTTTAAGTCTATTTATCCAGGATTATAATTATATACATGAATAAAGAAAAATGTACGAGATATATATAGTACGTGACCTGTGCGAAGCACGAGATATATTCATTTGGAGAATATTATATTATAAGATGCAATATTCAATAAAAGTTTATAATACGCAAGAAAATTGTACAATGTTCAATAAAAGTTTTATAATATTCAAGTGGAGTCTTAAAGTCTCTTGTACATTAAAACTACTAACAAAATAATATTTTAATCAATGAGTTTCATTTCCTTGTAGCTAAATTGTGAATATGATTTTCGGAGTACAACAAATCGATATATTGCTGACTTGCTTTTTTCATTGTAGTTTTTTTTCTTTTTTTTTTATAATGAATTTAAAGATATTCTAAAATATAGCAAAAATTAATTTTTTTTATTACAATTAGGAATTTTACTAAATATAAACTCTCAATCTATGGTGTTAATCAACGTTTAAGTCTAAAAAATTAGGAATTTTTACCTCTTTTAATCAACGTTTAAGTCTAAAAAACAATTGAGTTATTATAAGTTTTTTTTTCTACATCTTTTAAAACATTAAATATGAGCATGTTAGGGCTAGCTTGTAAAATAATTAATATATTATCTCACTAAAATATTATACTAATAAAAAATTAATTTTAGCATATAAATTTATCCCTTGATATAAGAGAAAGTAACAGTTTTACTTATTGTTGTTCACCATATAATATTTAATTATTATTTTATTATATAATAAAAAAAAAATATTGTTAAATAGTGTAGTAGAATTGTTATAAAATTATATGATTTTTTTTTTACAATATGGATTTAATATTTTTTTATGATTTGATAATATAAACAAATCTATACTGAACTTTGACAAATAAAACAAATAAATACTTTTGTAAGTATTTAATGTATATACTAAATAGAAATATATTTGGTATAATCAAATATCAAATATAATCAAATAAGTCAAAGTGTACATTTTTATTTGGTATTTGATTTTTTTATTATTCAAGTATTTTTATTATACTTACCTTTTTAAAATAAAATAAATAAATAAATTAATTAAATAAATAAAATATTATAATACCAAAACAGTAATGACATTTAATGCAGTTGACTTTTCTAGATAGTAAATGTAGTAAATAGAATCTCCTTTTATATAAGTATAGATTGTATAACACGGAAATAGTAATGCAAGTTGACTTTTCTTTATACTAAATCTGATAAATGGTATACCTTTTAATATAAGTATAGATTTATTACAGAACACATATCAATACACTATTTATTAAATATGGATGAGTCCATAAGTCGAACCATCCAATAATGTCACAGTAAAACTGACAGACGGATATGTAATACAAGTTTCCAGATTAGGGTTTCTCCACTTTGACCAAAATAAGAGTGATAACATGAGATAAAAGAAACTCTCATTTCTTCAGTAGCTGTTGTAATGCTCGTTAATTTCGTTTAAGAAGCTCGAGTTGGACAAAAAGAGAAATTTTACGACAAACAGGGGAAAATTAGAAAAATAAAAAAAATTCAGACCCTGCTTCTAACCCTAGGTTGTGAGGGTTGACCCGAGCCATGGACGAAAATGAAGCTCTGGGTGGAGATCCGAGCGAGCAGTTTCACAGAAACGAGGCGATCTCCGCCGTGGCCGACGAGGGTTTCCTTGGCGAGGAGGAAGATGACTATGAGGATCTCTACAACGACGTCAACGTCGGCGAGAATTTTCTGCAGTCCCTTCGTGGGAACGAAGATAATTTAGGTCACAGGAACCAGGAACAGCCGACTTCGGTGGTCCCAGCATCGACCCCGACCTCGACGGCGCCTCCACCTCCGCCTCTGCCTCCAGCACCACCTCAGCAGCTGTTGCCGGTGAAGAGTGGAGGCCTAGCCTTACCGGATGAGGGGGCTTCATCTGGGGTTCCCGATAGAGAAGAGGGTTACCAGACTATAGGATTTAGAGAAAATAGTAACACGAGCAATATTGGAGCTGGTAGAGGGGCGGGAACACCAGCTGGTGCTGGTAGCGCGGGTGGATTGAGGGTTGAGCTGGTGCAGCCATCGAGCAAAGCAGCTGATTTGGAGGAACCTGCAGTGAGCACCGTCCTGAATATCCAACAAGTGGTTCATAATCCTCCTCCTCAGCAGCAGACACGTCTCGGTAATATGGGGAGTGCTGAAAATGCTAGGAATGTCAATGGAACTGGTGGAAATGTGTACGGAGGTGACAGCAGGGGTGGAGTGGCTGTCATTGGAGGTGGAGTTGGTGGAGGGGGAGGAGGGACATTTCTTTTTGTTGGTGATCTGCATTGGTGGACAACGGATGCTGAACTCGAGTCTGTATTGTGCAAGTTTGGGCCGGTGAAGGAGGTCAAGTTTTTTGATGAGAGAGCCAGTGGGAAGTCGAAAGGCTACTGTCAGGTGGAGTTTTTTGACCCTGCAGCCGCCACTGCCTGCAAGGAAGGTATGAACGGGCATGTATTCAACGGGCGGCCTTGTGTGGTTGCATACGCCTCGCCATATACTGTCAAAAGAATGGGCGAGGCTCAGGTGAACAGAAACCAACAGCAGATGGGTCCAGCTGCTGTTAATCAACCAAGAAGAGGCCCTGGCGATTTGTCTGGAAAATCTGGCGGCGTTGTTAACAATATGACCAGTGCTGGGAATCATCCGGCTGTTGGTGACAACAATGGTAGAGGCTTCGGGAGGGGAAACTGGGGCAGAGGTAATAATCCGGGAGGGATGGGGAACAGGGGCCCAATGGGCCCCATGAGGAATAGGGGGCCCGGAGGAATGGGTGTTCGTGGTATGTCCGCCTCTCCCTTATTGCATCCTCAGGCAATGATGGGCCAGGGTTTTGATCCTGCTTTTGGAGGCCCAATGGGTAGAATGGGTGGCTATGGAGGCTTTCCTGGTGGTCCAGCTGCGCCATTTCCTGGAATTTTATCCTCGTTTGGACCAGTTGGAAATGTCGGCCTGCCTGGCGTTGCCCCTCATGTTAATCCGGCATTCTTCGGTAGGGGGATGCCGATGAATGGGATGGGCATGATGCCTAACCCTGGGGTCGAGGGGCCTAACATGGGAATGTGGTCTGATCCTAATATGGGGGGTTGGGCCGGTGATGAACATGGAGGTCGAGCGGGTGAATCGAGTTATGGTGAAGAAGCTGCATCAGACCATCAGTATGGGGAAGGGAGTCAAGATAGAGGGCCGTGGCCAAGCGCAGCTAAAGAAAAAGATAGGGGATCAGAAAGGGACTGGTCGGGATCCTCTGAGAGGAGGTACAAGGAAGAAAGAGATAGTTTTAGAGAAAAGGACATGGGGCGAGATAACGAGTGGTCAGAGAGGAGAAACCGTGATGAGAAAGCTTTGGGTAGGGATAGGCAGAGTGTGCGGGAAAGGGATCGCGAGCGTTCCCTAGACCATGAACAATGTGGGGGCCGTGAACGTGAGCGTGAACGGTATAAGGATGACAGGGACAGATATGTTGACCATCACAGGCACAGGAGCCGTGAAAGGGAGTATGATGATGAGTGGGACAGGGAAAGGTCGTCGTCCAGGACGCATGGCAAGTCGAGGGTGTCCCATGAGGAAGAGCATAGATCGAGATCAAGGGATGCGGATTATGGGAAGAGACGGCGCCTTACGTCTGATTAACTTGACCGTGTTTGCAGGAGTTTCGGGATCTTCTTAGAAGGGGAATGGTTAGAGGCATAATGAACTGTTTTCAATGTTCACCATGACCACTCAGTGTCTGCTGCTAGGTGCTTTCTTGGATACCCTAGATGTGGGAGTTGTTCTGCTTTTCTGTGATTTTTGGCTTGGTAATTCACATGATTCCTTTCAAGGTGGAGCTTCGTCAGTGCATAGTTCAAGTAAGGTTTCTTTCTTTTTTCAGTACTCTTGAAATCTGCTTATTTTTTCAATTTTTGTGGGTGTTTTTGCCTTTATGTGTGTAGCTTTGTTAGTTGTTCACTTGCTTTCTCCTTTCATTGGGAAGTAATACTAGATTGTACATTTGATTTTTCAAGCTTTAGAATTATCTCTGTTGCACATTAATAACTTGTGATTTCTTTGTGCATATCTGTCTGTCCTCCTAGCTTCTGGGATTAAAGTTTTTGTTTGATCTGGTAAATTTTCTTTCATCGAGTAAGACTATACCTGTCGAACTAGGTGTGGTTGAATTCTTAGTTAATGCAAGCATTAACTGATATATTTTGACAAAGTTGGGTGGTGCATGTCTTAAAATTATGGTGGTTCCCTGGATTACTATTTGGGGATTACAGAGCATGGTTTAAATGCTGGTTAAGCTGGATATGAGAATAAGACAGTGAGTGTAGTTTGAATTATTTGGTACTTCTGATACTTGTTTGTAATTAGGTTGTCTTATATTAATTAGCAACCATGGTTCTGTACTTCTGTTATTTCCCAGTGGATGACACTTTATTAGTTTATTTTGATTTCTTTAGTTGCCATTCTCATCTGAGGGGAGGTCAGCTGTTTTTCTGCTTTGCAGTATGGTAGTTGTCTTGCTTTGGGTCTCCATGTTGTTGCATCATCTTGTTTCTTCTATCATAGCATGCACCTCTGGTAGAAATAAAAAATTATGCGTCATTATTTATGCAACGGAATACAAATGGTATATCTTTCACGAATCCAAATCCTTTTTACTCACTATGGAGATATTTCCTCCTTTTATTCCGAAATGTAACTAGTAGATTTAGTAAACTTGGTTATATATAGTTAATAGGCAGTTGAATGCCTAGTGTACTTGGTCATGGATTAAAAAGGTGGCGGCAGAATGTTAGAACTGCATACATGTCTCTGCCATAGTTTTAAATGGCGAATGGCGATCCGAGGCGATTCACCCATGGCCTTGCCACGATGTGAGAGGTGTGTCCTCGGCACATCAAATGACCAAAAGCGTAAGGAAACTTGTATAGATAATTATATTGTATATTAAGTTCAAATGCCAAAAAAATTCTCGAAGAAATATAATAAAATTTCAAATAAATAAAATGAGAAGCAATCCAAATAAATAGCAGCACAATTTGCCATATCAAAATTTACATGTGATTATTGTATTATAATACTAATTTTTTGTTGTGGGAATAATGTGCAACAGAAAAAGAAACCAAATATAGTAAATGGAAAACAAAGTAATCTAAAAGTATTTGAAAGAAGGAAAAACATCCCAATTTGCAGCCTTGATTATTGACCATTATCTGTCGCATAAAGAAAGTTAACAAAAAAGAAACTGAGAGAAACTGGAAAAGAAAAGAAACAAAAAAGGAAAATTTTGGTTAAGTGATAAAGAGATAGCACTGCAACACGGGTCACCGGTGGTCAAAGTAGGCTGGAAATAGGACAGGTCGGCCATAGATTTCTCCATCCAGACTAGAGTAGCTTATCATTTGCAGAGACCATTGTTTCCGTGCGGGACTTCTATGTGAAGGAGAGAAGCCCTTTTTTTTTTTTTTTTTTTNATTTAAGTTCATCTTAACTGGACTGGTGAGTAGGGCACGCCTTTGCGTCAACTTTGGTGAGAGAGATGGGGCTGACGGGGGTGAGGTGATATTACATCCAAGTCTTGCCATTTAAAGCACTGCTCTCTGCTAGACATGGCCAAAACTGGTTCTGGGGGAGTATATTTTTTGACAGATTTGGTTACTTACAGAATCCCCAATTGTTCAGCATTTTTATGTCAAAAAATCATCTTTGCATCTGATAGGATTACCATCACAGATAAGTATGTTATGGGGTTGTATAATGGTATAAAGACCTTATAGTTTCCCACGACTGGTGGTCTAGGTAGTAACTGTAAACTGAGGTAGCAGTGGTGAACTAGGTTTTTTTAACAGTTTAGTTTATAAATATCATTGACTGTAACATGTGTCATTAGTACCAAAGTTGTGATATAGCAGTTCGATCACATTGGTAATTTTGGTGTCATTTCATAATCTCTATTTTCGCCTCATTTCCTAGTTTCCTGAACGACATTTTTTATTTGTAATTTGATATTTGCTGAGAAATCTTGAGTGAATTCGATGGCTACTCATGTTGTGTACATGATATATGTGGTCCTTACGAGTTACTATCTTTCTGATTAAGAAAAATGTTCATGTATCGCATAATTAATCTCTACGATTTTGTTTTTTCTACTACCGATGATTTGTTGATGCAAAATTGGTTTGTTTGATCAATACATGATATCTGTTGTTGGTTAAGCATGTGTAACAGTCCACTCTTTTTTGTTTACGTGCAAATGTATCTCATGTATATCCTTTGATGTTAGCTTGAAGGATGTGATATTTTGTATTGGGAGATTTGCTGCTGATCTGGATTCTTGCAAAGTACTTGGGACGCCGAGCTTTTAGTTAAGAGACGATGAGATGGCATGGTGACACTTTATACATACATATGGAACATTTTATTTCATTTGTCAGACTTTTCATCTATTTTCAAGAGTTTTTAATATGGCTTTAAAAACCAACGTTGTGACGATGGATAATTGCTCGAGTCTGAGATGTGGTGGACATTTAAGATTGTGTTTCATTATGAATGCGATGTATTAGATTAAAGACTGAGGGTGTTTGCCATTATTTGCCCCATTTTTTGTATTTACCTTTTTTTTTTTTCTTAATTCTTCGATCTTCCCCTTTTTTTGTAAGGTATTTTATGTTTTAATGTGGCACTGTTTGCAAATACCATGTAAAAATGCTAACTATCACTGATCTCATGTAACTCCCGGGTTNCTATGGTGATTTTATGTATAGAATTTCCAGGAATTGCTTGTAACCATCATAATGAGAAAGGGCATTGTTTTTGCAGTACCTCCCTTGTATATGTGCAAGCATAATTTTAAATTTGATCAAGTATCTTGCCTTATGCATTTGTTAATTACTACGGTTTACTTGGAATCTGAAACTGATTCAGGGGAATGTGAAATGAGCTAGGATTATGTTGTACTATAAATGATATCGTATAAGTACGAAGGAAAGATGCAGAAGAAAGAGAGTTGTGATATAAAGTGTATTTTTAATTATCATTATAACTGTACAGTTTTGCTATGGGGCTATCGGATGGTTTGACTTATGGAGTCATTTACACTTATTCACCAATAGTGTATTGACACGTGTCCTACAATAAATACAATTTGGACATGTGTCAATACATTAAGTGGTGGATGACTCCATAAGAAAACCATCCGATGGCTCTATATAATTTTTGTATGCAGTGTTAGTAAAATGTATATGGATGCATGTATTAACGGATTAATTTTTAGTAAGAAAAATTAATTAGTTTATTAGATATATCATTGCGGAAATGAAATCCCCCTTTTCCCCTCTGTGCAAAAAGTCTCCTTTTTCCTCCGCAAACAGCCCTAGATCCCATAGTCGCCCGTCTGTTGATCTGCCTGGCTTGGCCGGGCCGCTTGAATGCGAGTTACGAGGTGCCTCCTTGGATCCTTGTTTCAAGCCCACCGACATTTTATTGGTGGCTCCCATTCTTCTCTCCAGCTCCAAAGTCTTCAGTGTCTAGATTTGGACCGAAAATTCGTTTAGGCAATTTGAGTAACTGTAGTTTTTGTGTTTGGAGTCTAGTTTAGGGGTTTTTGGTTGTGGGTGTGACTCGTTTGTCACTTTAAGTGGTCGCGTGGTTCATCCACTAGGTTTAGGGGAGGTTTTAATCTATCTTTGTTTATTAGGTATGTATTTTTTGTCTTCCTTTGTGTGTGTGTGTTTTTTTTTGTTAAGGCCAACGGTGTCTGATGTCTAGTTTCCGTTATAGAGTTGTGTTTNAAAGAAAGTTGACACCAAGAACAACGCGCAGAGTGTTATTTTTTCAGAAAAGTACATGGATGAGATGTAGTAAGAAAGAAATAATTTTAATAAATCTCAAAGATATACAATTTTTTTGTACCCGACAGTTTAGACTAGTTTTGCTATAAAACTCGATATCCCAACTGTTTCATGCCATTCTATATTCAATACAGGCACAGCGCATAAAATATATGTTCCCGTTATTTCCATTCAAAGTTACATAAATAGTTACCCAAATTACATAGGAAATATGTGAAACAATAGAATCATGCCGCAGTCATTCATAAACAAGCAGCCCCAACAGACAGACATTAAGCTCAGGCCCAAAATCAAGCAGTAAAAAACTACAGAATATCAAGCGGCAGAACCACATTATGGATAAACTAAGACACCAAAAGTCGAGAGAAAGCTACCAACACTTAAAAATACACAGCTAGCCTCAAGAGGTCGACTAATGCTACAAGCTAGCTAAGACGCCACTATAAGTTACAGGAAGGTAGTAAATAGGATGTAGATAGTGTACACAAAAGGAGCTGTTCAGGCCTTTACAACATGGGTCGAAGGCTTCTTTGTGTTAATGTCAGCATCATCATCACATTCAGCCTCATCATCATCCTCATCAGCCTCAGCAAGTTTTGTCAGCTCTTTCTGAATCATAAGCTTTATTGCTTGTTTTCTAGGCACCAGATCAGTCTTGAATTTCTTGGCTAAACGAAGTAGATCGGCAAATGAGAATTGGTAACGACGCAAGTAAATATGGAAAATGAAGTAGATCAATAGTATTTTTCTTTTTATTTTCAATTCACTGGAGGAATTATTTTACTCCTACTACAAAAGTTCTCCATAAATACATTACTTTTTCTACCAACAATCACGTATACTAGAGACTTCATGAAACAACAAATCATTTACATGTTTTGGTATTTCGTTACTCTTGCATTCACATATTTCTAGCTACCAATCACTTATAATTCATGTCTTAATATTTGTATATCACATTAACTTTCATGATAAGAATTTCATCTGAAAATAAGAATCATATGTATGCCGACTTACTGAGTTGCTTAAGAATGTCGGTGAAGGTAGCCTGCAATAATAAAAGCATCCTTTAGAAGAGAGATGAAGAATGAAGAATCTATGCATTAACTAAATAACATAAACCAACTTCAACAACTTCAGACTCGAACCCTAATGTAAACAAAGAATTCCAGTCATCAGATGGGGCATCTAAAAGGCACCCCAGCAGAAGTTATACAACAATTTTCCCAAAATTAGTTGCTTTTTCCCGAAGGTTTTCCAGCGTCTGGGTCTGATCCAACTAGGAGAGCATTTAAAGACACCGAATAATTCCTCCTAATCTCACCTCACCTCAACAATCCAGAAACATTAAAGAAGATAGTTTTAGAAGCTAACCGTATTGAAATCGACCACTTTAAGGATTTCACAGATAGCCCCAGTTAGTTCAGCATCAGTTGGCTCTGATTTCTGCTCCTTGAGCTTATCCTTCACTTTAAGAATTTTATTCCCTGCAGTTGAACACATCACAAAAAGCCTTCACCTAATTAAAGTACACAATGTTGTAATAGGAACCAATTATTACACTCACTATACAAGAAGTCGGGCTAGGCCCCCACCTAGGCGCTTGGGCAATTAGGTGGCGCCTAGGCGGTCTAGGCGGTTGCAAAGTTAGTTTAGGCGCCCGTATAATTAAAATCTATCAAAAATACTTTTTTATACATGAAATGTACAATAGCTATAAAATAATAAAATAATAATAACATATAATATAATCATTATAAGTAAATAATATTTTTTATAGAAATTGTATTTAACCATAATAATTAGTATATTTTATAAAATATAATTTGCAAGTTATGCATGATTTTAAATATAAGCATATTTATTAGTATTTTCACGACCCCGCCTAGGCGCTAGGGCCCAGCTCGCTGCCTAGGGCGCGCCTAGCGCCTTTTAGAACCTTGATTATAATAATATGCAGCAATTAAAAAGCACAGGATTAACTAAGATTCTCACCAGTGCTTTCCTTTGAACCTGTCTTCTTCCCAGACGGTGACTTATCAAACGATTCATCTTTCTTCTTACCAGAAGATTTTTTTGCACTTGCATCATTATTCTTTTCTGCTCGGCTTGGTAACTTAACGAACGAGTCATCTTTCTTCTTACCAGAAGACTTCTTTTCACTTTTATCTCTGTTCTTTTCTGATCTGCTGGGTGATGATTTTGCAGGTGTTCTTTTGGGTGGAGAACTGACCTTTTTAGAGACGGTTGCTTTCTTGGTTCTGGCTTTGCTATCAGATTCTTTCTTTCCAGAAGACTTTGCTGAAACTAGCTTCTTTCCCTTGTCCTCATCAGACTTATCTTCGGATTCACTTTCCCCAGCTTCAGCTTGTTCAGTCATTTCATCATCTGATTTTTCTCCAGTACGATTTGCACCATCCTCTTCATGGGCTTCCTCCTCTTCTCCTGATTCTTCTTCAGACTCAGAAGGCATGCTTATCTTTGTAGAATTTCCCCCAGTTATCTTTCGACTCTGAGAATGCAAGACATAATATTAGTAAACAGTACCACAAGCAGAGCTTTTTCTACAAAGGCAGTTCAAGAATAAATTTCGAAATATTCTTCAATCTAATTTCACGGCTAAGCAGCACTTTACAAACTAAAAGAAATATGCACATAGTTCGCGTTCGGTCAGGCTACCTTTCTTGTTTCTTTAAGAGGAATGATACTAAATACAACCAGAATGCGCCAGGACCTTTTTAAAACAATATGACCTATTAATCGATAATTAAAAGCAGCACGACAACGTTGTAATTATATCTCATTCAAGAAGAGATACAGATAAATACAAGCTATATTTTAACAAATTCACCTCCAAAGTAAATAATGAAGGAGTAAACACCAGAATCTAAAAGGTGCTACCTTAGCTGAGCCTTTTGACGGTGTATTACTCCCTGTCCCAGATGTGGATTTGCTCACCCTCTTTCTCTTTTTGCCCTTACTCGACTGGTTATATGCATGATAAATGTAAGAAATTACAAGAGCCAGAAAGACATTTCCAAAATTACTCCACATTTTACCTGCTCCTTTTCAGCGAGTAATTCAGACGTAGCAGCATGAGGCTCCACCAAAAATTCTACCAACTTAGTAATAATATCTTCCTGATAACAAAATTGCATAAGTTTAACGAGCATTGCAGCAAAGATGCAGAGTTCTATGGTAGAAAGTTTTCCATGGTATTTGATATGAATAAAAAAGTAACCTATTTATGCATCTAAAAAACCAATACATTTAGATCCTGAGAAGGACTACAGTAATGATTTAAGGGTGCGATTGGATATCGCATTTTTCATCCACTAGCGAAAAATACACTATTCACCCATTTCACTTCTTCTCTCCTCAATTTTATTAATACATTTTTTTAAAGTACAAATCAATAATTGCAACACACCTCGATAAAATTTATTCATCCACTTAGACATTTCTAACTACCAATCATTATTTTGTTGTTTCTCAATCACATCACCTTTAATTATTACTTTTATCTTACATCAATTTACATTATAAAAATAATTACTTCTCCACCAAATATTTTTTCACTACAGGGAAAACATTTTCAAAAGAAAAGCATATCCAATAACACCGTTACTATCAAGGGCACGTGTTAAAAAATCTAATGCTAGCTACGAATTTGAATCCTTTTATTGATCTGAGAATTGGAAACGGACCTTCATTGAACTAGCCTTGGAAATTGGTATACAAAAGATATCACAGAACTCATGTAGCTTCTCCTTGGCACACTTGTCAAGTTTCTCTTTGACTTTCATCATGTGCTTTTCCTGAAATGATGTTCATCAAGAGAATTCAACGGGAGAGCCAAACAGAATGTAGCATTCTACAAAATTTGCTATCAAGTTTCTTTATTACCTCATTGTCACGCCAAACAAATCCAGAGAATTTTGATATGTGGTGCTTGATTTCAGCAGCCTGAAATTCAAGCATGAAGAATAAATAATACATTTTTTTCAACAGCAACAAGAAAGTAGGGCACCACCAGACGGACATTTCATAGTCGCAATCTGTTCATATCAAGCAGTCAAGCACAAATCGCTGAATCGGTTGTGAACTATCACGAGGCAAAATTTTCAAGGTTGGTGAATGAGTTGTAACACTTGATGCTAGTTACATTTGAACCCCATCACAATACGAGATGTAACTTCTCATGAAACAAAATGTTTGATATAGGGTAGATGAGCACAAATTGGCGTAAAGTTTACAAATATGATTAATTCTGGTCGGAACTCCATGTACTACAGATTGAATTCATTTCAAGGAGACTAATCAAAGTAAAAATAATGAGTTACAGCACTTGATGATGAAACCAAGTGATATTTAGCCTAACCTAGAATATGCTAGAAATAAGAATTAAGAGTTACCTTTCCTCTCCTTCCAAAAAGAATAGTATGCAACAGTTTGAGAGTATCCTCACTCTTATTTCTTGACAACCTGTATGCCACTGAAATAGAACAATGGTTCAGATATAAAGTATAAATCCAAAATCTTTTTCCTACAACTGTGCAGCTGGCATCATCTATTTTCATTTAAGCACATAAAACAAAATGATGTTTTCAACAGAAATATAAAACATAATGCGTAGATAAGAAGACCAAAAATTGAAGGAATCATAAGAGTCAAGCAGTAACTAAGCAACAAACAAAATGAGCAACAATTTACTATGAAACACAATACCATATTATTTTACATGTCGAAAACAACAGATACAGGTGAGCGTATATGCATGGAGATCGAGCAATGTAAGTTCCATATCTCTGCAAACCACTTCCATAGACAATATCCCCAATCAGTACACATGAGACAAACCATAATGACCATATAGTTGATAGAAGCACACCTAGAGGGTTTAGTGAAACAGCATTGCTGCTGCTAAATTTTACATCATCATGCACTGCAGTTCTAGTTAAGAGCAGTAAAACCTAAATGCTCATCTGCTTTCGTAAAGCCTATTACATACCAATATATTTATCATTTTTATTCAATTAAACCTACATATATGTATAAGCAAGAAGAAAACCAAAATATACAGAATCAGAATTATGAAAACACAAGTATATAAGAGTTCCAAACAAGTGAGCATTTTAACCGCAAGAGACTATTTAATTAACCCTTGATCACCCAATTTTTGTGGACTGAAATTGAAATGACTCGAGACTGTCTGATAAAATAAGCAAACAGATTCAGGTGATAAAATAAGCACCGGGATTCAAGTCCAAGTAACAGTGCCTCACTCAACAATCAGTAGCATAAAATCCATGATTTACAAACCTAGATGATAAATTGTAAGTATGCATCAGGGATGAGTCAGAAAAATTGTTTAGATGGCAAAAGGTACTGAAGATAGTACATGTGGTGCAAATCATGAGCAAGATCATAATTGTTTAATGCCCTCACAAATCATTCTAGCACTAAGAAAAAGAACAAATTTTTAGGCAAGCCCAAAGTTGTATCACACTCAACACTTCATTGTGCTAACAAGAAATGTTCAACAGCAAGAGAAAATCTTCAAGTTGTTTCAGTAAAGACAAACACATCACAATAAATGCACAGCTCATTTGACTTCGTTGACAGAAGTGAAAAGACAAGTTCTAGGTTCTGCATTGCAAAAATATACCACTAGGGATATCTTTCAGTGCGGTTCCACGACCCTGCAAGAAAACAATACATGTCTCAGAAATAAATCTTCAACAACTTCTAGATCAAGTTTCACAACAAGAGTACAACCACTAAAACTTTACTCAAAACCCTTGATAAAAGCGAATCAAAATAACACACCTTTAAAACATGGAATTCCTTAGAAGAGTCCTGCTCAATAATGGCGACCAACCTTTCAACGGATTTTCTTTCACGTACAGGGCGCTCAATTCTGGAAGCTGCAGGAGTTGTTGGGTCTTCCTTCTCCTTTTCTATTGACGACTTAGGTTCATTGGTCTTTTTATCATTTGGCGATTTATTTCCTTCCACCGTATCTTCAGGGCCCTTCTTAAAGATTTTCTTTCCCGCTCCGCTCTTTGTTCTAGGACGTTTTCTTGTACCTTTCTCTTTGATGGCCTCATCTGGATTTTCTTTTTTCTCTTTCATTCCATCAACCTCCTCTTGAACTTTATCCTCAATCTTTCTGTCCATGTTTTCTGCTACTTCAGATGCATTCCCGGTCTTTTCCTCTGTGTCTACCTCCATTTCCTCACTCGTTTTTTCCTTCTTTTCTGCTTCTTCAGATGCATTATCGGGTTTCTCCTCCGTGTCTTCCTCCATTTTCTCACTCTCTTTTTCTTTCTTTTCTGATTCTTCAGATCCACGATAGGTTTTCTCCTCTGTGTCTTTCTCCATTCCCTCAGTCTCCTTGTCCTCCATTCTAGGACGTTTTCTTGTACCTTTCTCTTTGATGGCCTCATCTGGATTTTCTTCCTTCTCTTTCACTCCATCAATCTCCTCTTGAACTTTATCCTCAATCTTTCTGTCCATGTTTTCTGCTTCTTCAGATGCATTTCCAGTTTTTTCCTCTGTGTCTTCCTCCATTTCCTCGCTCGTTTTTTCCTTCTTTTCTGCTTCCTCAGAAGCATTATTGGGTTTCTCCTCTGTGTCTTCCTCCATTTTCTCACTCTCTTTTTCTTTCTTTTCTGATTCTTCAGATCCATGATAGGTTTTCTCCTCCGTGTCTTTCTCCATTCCCTCAGTCTCTTTGTCCTTCTTTTCTGCTTCTTCAGATCCATGCTCGGTTGTCTCCTCCATGTCTTCCTCCTTTTTCTCACTCTCTTTATCCTTTTTTTCTGCTGCTTCAGGCACATTCTCCGTTTTCTCATCTGTGTCTTTCTCGAGTTCCTGTTCCTCCTTTTCTGCTTCTACAGTTGGAATCTCAGTTTTATCCTCCATGACTTCTTCCATTTCATTTTCCTTCTTTTCCGTTGCAGTTGAACTCTCAGTTTTATCCTCCGTGACTTCTTCCATTCCATTTTCCTTCTTTTCTGTTGCAGTTGAACTCTCAGTTTTATTCTCCTTTTCTGCTTCTACAGTTGGAATCTCAGTTTTATCCTCCGTGACTTCTTCCATTTCATTTTCCTTCTTTTCTGTTTCTACAGTAGACCTCTCAGTTTTATCCTCCGCTTCTCGTTCAATCTCCTTTTCCTTTTTTTCTAGTTCCGCAGTTGTATTCTCAGTTTTATCCTCTGTTTCTCCCTCTATTTCTTTTTCCTTCTCTTTTCCTTCTGCAATTCCACTCTCTGTTTCACCCTCTGTGTCTCCTTCTATTTCCTTCTTTTCTACTTCTGCGATTGTATCCTCAATTTTTTCCTTGGAGTTTTCCTCCATTTCCACACTCTTGATTTCCTTCTTTTCAACTTCTACAGTTTCATTCTTTTCTCCTAATTCCTTCTTGTCTTCTTTAGTACTACTCTCGTCCTCCTTTTTATCGCTTTCTTTGCTCTTAACGACTTCTTCTTTGTCCACATCCATATCCTGAGACTCAACTTTCATTTCATCTCCTTTCTTCTCTTCTGTTTCAGTCACTCCAACCTCATACTCCCCTTTCTTATTCACCTCAGCTTCAGTCACTTTGTCCTTCCCACCATCTTTCTCAACGCAGCCATTGGCCACTGACTCAAGCTTCTCAGTCACGGCATCTCCCTCACCCATAATAGCTGAACGAAGTATGCAAGTTGCGCAAGGCCTGATATTTCCTGAGCACAGTACAGTGTCCTTAAATAGATATGCTTGACAAAAACTACATAATTACAGAAGGAGGAATGGGCAAAAATCCAAATAGGGAAAGTCAGGAACAAAGGAGACATCAAACATTTTGTGACAAAAAAGCCAACATGAAACCCGCATGCTCATTGCATTCGTTATATAAATTTATGAATTCATGAATAGCTAGCTCTAAACAGGCAAAAATGTCATATAATATAATATAATATACATGGACAACCTAAAAATTCCTTCCACTTCATCCAAACGTCTGCATGGAGACAGTTTTACAATCCTTAGGCATGGACTTTCTAAAGGCCCCAACAAGATCTACCTAATCAGTACCACAGACACAACCTCACCATTACAGAAAAATTATAAAAAGAAAAACGAGGAAGATGGCGAATCAGTAGAAGAAAATGAACAGTAACCATGTAAAAGGAGTCAAACATCACACAAGCTTGTGAATTCCCGAAATGGGGAAATCCAAAACCCTAAAGATACCAAATTTAACAATAAATTCTCAATGAGGAGAGCAGAAGAACTTGATTGAAGTTCGGAAAACAAAAACTGAAACGGCGATCAAATGGAAAAATTAACTGAAACTTACAGAGATTGAAAGCTGCTCTCCAAGTTCACTTCCAGGATAGAATAGAAACGACTTTCGTTTTGTATTATTATTATCCCTTTTTTTCCTTTATTCTCTCTCTTTTCCTCTCCCCTTAAATTCTGATTCCGAAGGACCCCTCAGCGTTACTTATATGGCGGACATGAAGCTAGTGTATTAAATCCAGTTTAATGCCATGTCGGATCACGGAGACGTTGGGTGGGATCCTAAAACCGGACATTGCGCTTTACGGCTGGGATCAGTTTGTGTGGGCGGGATACATATTCAACGGACCAGATTTCATATTCACAAGAACGTGCTCTTGTTAAAGCTTATCTGGCTATGGGCTGCCGTTGTTGACGATATATAGCTGGTGGCCGCTTCGATATTTGGGCCGATTTGGGCCGATATAGAGTCGGGCTGAAATGTATGTTTATCGGTTTCATCGTCATTTGTCTGTGCTCACCCCTTGTCCTGAAATATAACGTCTTGGAATTGTGGGACACCACATCCCCTCAGATTCCAGTACTTACTGAGATTAGAAAGGATACATCATCAAAATATCTAGAAGAAATTACCCCATCCAAGACTAGCATTAACTTTATTTGCAAGTAAATGAACTTTAATTTATATTTGTATACAGATGAATTTTGTATTTTAAGATACGAAAAACTATATAAATTTGTATAAAAGATGAGCTAACACAATTAATAATACTAGTACAATTGCCCGTGCAAATGCACTGGGAGCTACAAAAAAAAAAATATCATTAAAAGGGCATTTGCAATTCATACGAATGCAGAACGATTAAATATTATGGAACACTTCCTTATATACAACGTTCTTAGTCATTGGGCTGTTTTATCATCACAAATTAATATTTTCAATCCTTTTACATTTGTAACTCTGAAACAGCGACGTAAAGTTTTGAGTTGTTTTTATCATCGCAAATTAATATTTTCAATCATTTCCTATTTGTAACTCGTGAAAAAGCGACGCAAAATTGGTCATGCGTAAATATAGATTTCTATAACATTCATATAATTACCGATCAATAATAAGTCCTTACAGAAAGAGCCTTTAGCCAAATCGGTAAAACTTTTGAAGTTATACATAAATTTCGAGAAATTTTTATTTGAAATTTCACCATAAAATTTATCTTCAACCTTGCTATATTAGTTTTATATCTGCCGCTGGTGCTACAATAAAGTGTGGATACCCATGACTCCACCTTAGATAAAAACAAATCTACATGAATTTTTTTGATTGAGGACGTGTATTTTTTATTCCTGTAAAACATTAAAAACACAAATATTAGGAAACAAAATTAAATAACATATGTATAATAACGAAATTAATAAATAAAAATGTCTTAAAAGAATAACCTCAATATCAATTCCCAAAATTTAAAATGAAATTTTTTATAAAATTCAGGCAAGAAGCATACGAACACTTATAATTACTTTAATTTGTAAAGTATAGATTATAAAAATTAGATAAATAATTTAAACTAAAATCTTTAATAAAAAATATAATAAAATTTCATAAAATAACCTGTCAAATATAAACGTCTCGTAAATGGTTAGTGTTAAAAAAATGAGTTACAACTGATGAACACGTATTAAATTGTTAAATAATGGGTCTTTGTTAGTTATCGATAAACTAAATCTTTGTTAGTTATCGATAAACTAAATAAATATTTGAGTAGTTAATATTAATATAATTATGAACACGTATCAAAGAATGTGAGGATTTTCTAAAAATAGTAAGAGTGTGGTAGGACCCACATAAAACTTTCTAAAAATAGAAAGTGTGTTGCCTAATTATATAGTAGATAGATAGATTATTTCACTTTTCTTTCAAAATCGGTTACAAAATATTTTTTTTTTCTTTTTTCTGTATACATCTCAATTGTGTAACGTTTTTTATGACCTTTTCTTCATCCATCATTTTTATCTTCATCTATAGTATTATGTAACAATTATTACTTGATCTGATTTGGCAGAATTCATGTCTATTTTCTTTTCAATTTTTCTTTATCCTTGAGTACATAAAAATAGTTTATACATTAATTCAGATTCTAAAATGATGTAATGCTCAATCTTGATCTGATCTGACGGAATTCATGTCTATGTCCTTTTCACTCTACTTATTTGTTGAATTAATGTGACAATATATATAAATATACACACACACACATTAAAATTTCCTTTATGCTTGAGTACGTAAAAATGATTCACACAATAATTTAGATCCAAAATTACAAAATCAAATAATTTAAACATAAAACTAAAAATATTCAGTGAGCTATTTCAATATATATCTCCACCTAAGGAAAAAAAAAAAACAAAACACCTACATATCTAATTATATAAACCATTAATATGGAATTAATATTGCAAACACCAATATATCTAATTATCACATTGCCATATTCTAATTTTTTTATATATTTTTTATGATTCTCAATCCAAATGCTATACTGCACTATTCGGTTACTAATGTCATTTAACTAAAAAATATTACCTAATCAGGAGATGTCAAATTTTGTATGGCATTATTAACATTTTTTTTATTTTCCATTACAAACCAAATAAATTGGAATTTGCAATAATTTATCCATATAGCATATTTCAAATAATTTTATGAATTTTAAAAATTGCATATTTGAAGCATAAATTATGTAACTATTTTTATCCAACTAAGTAAATGGAAGACTATTTTTGGAAAAACAAATCATTATTTGTAAACATCATATAAAATCCAGGTCAAACTTATTATTATTCCAATCTCATCCCATCCTATCCATAAAAGTAAAAGAGGCCATGATGCATATAAATTAGTTTTCAAAATTTAAAATAATATTGTAAATTTAATTAATTCTTTCTTATAAATTTTTATATATTGTTATTTATTTTTTTCAAGTTTCAACAAAATACATCAATATTTTTTCTTTCATTTTTTGCTGTATATTTAATTATGTTATCAAACACCCTTGTAGTACACGGATATTGTACTACTGATACATAGCTCCTCAAAGCAGCAGGTTATAAACTTACTTGGAAAAAAAAGGAAAAGTTAGAACAAAATCCCAAAGAAGCATAAGCTTCAACTTGGTTCACATCATCAATTCCAGTGCGTCATTCTATTGACAGCTCTTTCCCAAACGCTTATCAAGTCATCCAACTGTATTTTTACTAATGCATCCCAATCTATAGAAACAATCGCATACATGACATAAAACAGTTTCTAAATCTTCATAAGAAATTAGAAGAGAAAAAATCAGCACCATGCAGAGAGACTATAGCTAAAAAGTACTAGCCATGCAGCAAAGTTGATTGTTTGATCTGAAATAGGAGAAAAACTCAATTTCACATGGGAAAAGGAGTGCCAAAACTTTAGAAATTGAAGGCCAGTTCCAATCTGGCAGATGGCGGTCCAGAGTTTTCCAAACCTTGGGGAAAAAATACTTTGACGTTTTACAAAATGACGCAATACAAAAATTGATGCAAAACTCATAAGTTCAGAAAATACAAGATAACACTCACCAAGCCTGAAACACCAAAGGATGGAAGTACAGAAGGCGTGCACATTACCATTCCTGCACAAACTCAAATATTTGACTTCAAAACTCACCATACATAAGTCGACCTTCCAAGAATGTCATAGTTCATTTCCAGCAGCACTCAATTGCCTTCAGCTAGTTCTATTGGGTGTTGTGTGTATCCCGTTTACTGTCTTCACATCTGCAATTGGTTGAGGAGGGTGAGGAAAAGATAAGGCGACTGGATATAGAAAAAGAAATCGTTTTGTCTAGCCGGATATTTTTTTATTTTTTTTATTTGGGGGGACGGAACTATGACTGGATACAATTTTTTAACTCTAACCACTATTCATATAATCCAATTTTTTTCTCTTTAATATTATCAATATAATTAAATAATAAAAACCAATCACTACTACACATTTTCCAACAAAATTCACTATTCATCCACTCACTTATTTTTAACTATCAATCATTTACAATCATTATTTATATCACATCACATTTTATCTCATATCCATTCACAAATTCAAAATTAATCCATTCTTACAACAAATCAAAATTTTCCATTCTTAACTCACTTTTTTCCAGTTAATCAAAATTAACCCAAGAAATCTATATCCAATATCCCGTGCATCAAATTTCTCATTAACGAATACCAACTTTATCAGATTTAATATGTCCCAAGTGAATTCTATCTCTGTTTATTAGAGAGAGAGAGAGAGAGAACCATACCATTATTGTAACCGAGGAATTCCAATCCAACAGCTGAAGGCGTCAAGCCATACTGGGCCAAATACTGGGGATTGTAAAACTTACTCAGGTGCCTCAACCCACTATCACATAAAATTGTGACAATGGTATGACCGGGTCCCAGTTTCTGTGCAACTTTTACAGCCCCCACACAGTTCATCGCTGAAGAACTGCCAAGAAAGAGGCCATCTTTTTTCATCAAGTACCTGAAAGACAAGATGTCTTAAACATCCACAAAAAGTTTACATTGTTTTTGGAATAACTTCTATTTTCAGAAACACATTTCTCATGTTGATACATAAGCCTAACCACCTCTAAGCCGGACAAAAATTCTACATAGGTTCTTTCTCAGGAATGCACAAGAAACTGGAGCCGAGTAACTAATACACAATCCCCTTACAAAATTATTGGGCAACCATGTCATCCATGGTGAACAAAAACTCACAAAACCTATAATAAAACATGTAAAAGAGTCAACAGAGCAAGTGACTCGACATGACATGGGAAGTGCAAAATGTTTATATGCATTTTGCCAATCTGTAACAAACAAAAAATAAAGAACATCTTAGCTATTATTTTCTCAACACAACAAATTTAATACCCAGTGATGGTCTGCATGGTGAAGCTAATAATATATCATGCACTATTGCATCTAAAGTATATCAGAAACAGAAATCACACTACTTACAGCACTGTACGTATCCAAAGGCTTCAATGTGCGGTAACTAATCTATTCACCATAACGGACACTACCAAACTGACAGAATTTAATCCAGTTCCTTCAATGCTATGGATTACGAAAGGCAAGGAAAAATCCTAATCTGATATTATCTCCCAAACCAAGAGCAAGAAATATGATTAAATCGTTAGTCCGTCATCTAAGAAAGTCCAAGAACAAGTTAGACCAACGAACCTAGACATTTCAACAGCCTCCTTATCCGAGCCTCGGAAAGCCCCGTCAAGTTGAGCCAATTTAAAATTTTCTGTTAACCTGTTGATTCCGATTCCTTCAGTGATTGTATCAAAAGGGTTCTTCAATCTCTTTCCTTCAGCCTCCTCCTTAGTGTACATCACTCCTCTTGTCACCTTGTTGAACAAACCAGAACCAGGTGGATCGATCAGAAAGCACTTGATTGAAGGTTTCTTTTCCTGTTGAATATGCAGAAAGAAAAGAAAAAAAGGTTATATATGGTTACACCATGTAAGATAAACTTAAGGGTGTGTTTGTATATGAAAATACTCAATTCACACTCAATTCATATTCAAAATCTAACTCAACTTTAACCCAACCCCACTATCCTCATGATAATATAATTAAATAATATCAACCAATCATTCTGACACATCACATCAACTTTAATTTATTATCCATCCACTCACATAATTTTAACTAATCATCAGTTCACACCATCTCTATCCTACTTTTACATCAAATCAACTTTAATTATTTTATTTTAAATATTATTTTAATATCAAATCAAAATCCCACAAACAACTAACCATACCACTTTTTTTTTTTCAAAATTAACTCTGGTTAACCAAAAAAACTCATTTTGAGCGGATATATCCGGATACAAAATATTCCACAATTTGGCAGATATCAACCTTCAGAAACCGAGAAACTCCTGCTACAGTGCCACCCGTGCCAGCAGCAGCAACAAATGCATCCACTTTCCCGCCAACTTGTTCCCAGATCTCGGGCCCAGTGCCCTCATAGTGAGCCCGATAATTGGCAAGATTCTCAAATTGATCTGCAAAGAAACCTCCCTTGCAATCTGCTAAACATTCTGAACTATGTGTTAAATCATCCGGATCATGGTTGATATTCTGATTTAAGTGACTGCTATCCCTGCTAGCTTCTTCTTGGTGCTTTGAAGCTAGTTCATTTGCCTCGAGTGCTCTTCTCCTCGCAATATTGACAAAGTGGTCTCTATGCGTGATTGAAACCGGTCTAACTCTTTCGACAGTGGCGCCAAGAGCTTCTAGAATTTGAGACTGCAAAAAACATTAATAAGAATCAGGATCTAGAAATATGACCGAGAGAATAACCCGAAATCTTTCTTATAGTTGCGAAATTCACATGCTAACAAAACAATGTTCTTGTGGAGAGAAGTTGAGCACAAAACATTCTGAACTCTGAAGAAAGCCAGAAAAAACATGACGAGTGAAACTCTACAACCTATTATGTAACTGATTATAGTTATAACCTTCTCAATTGCAGCATCATCAGGGATTACTACATGGCACCTGCAGCCATAGGCTGGAGCAACTGTTGCAAGGCTGATTGCTGTGCTTCCAGCACTTCCTTCTGTAACTACCCCACCAGGAGCTAGAGCTCCACATTCCAAGGCCTGTGAAAAATAATAGTGCAAACCAAAACACATTTCATGCTGAGGAAACTAAATTATAAAATAAAAAAATTTAGCTACCAGAGGAATGTACCACAGTCACACAATTTCAAGTAAATTCATTTATTCATGCATCTGCTATAATTCCAAGATCTGAAATTCTGAATCTGTACCCTAAACCCTCTTGTAGGACTCCAACAAAAAAAACTAAGAATGGGCTTCTCAGGGAACCCATTGCTGAATGGTGAAACTAACTAGGTTACATCCATTATGAGGACTCATTTTGAAACCATGGATATCAGCCTCTATGTATGGGAACAAACCCATATATGCTACAGGCTACTGCAAGGGTGGGTGAAGTAACTTATAGGGAAAAGATTTGTGATAATTCACAGAACTTAAAAGAGGCCGGTTTGTCTCAAGCTCAGCCAGGGGATGAAAGTAAAAGGCAAATAAGAATGGGAATATGGGATAATTCAAGTAGGAGATTGGGGTTTTCTCAAATTGAAACCTCAAAGGCAACATTCTCTTGATAAAACAAAGGACGTGGATATTAAATCCTAACTTCATTGACTCTCTCAGAGTAGCTAGAAAGGTGAGAATGATCAAACAAGGTTTCCCACCTGAGTATCATTCTCTTGGCAGATAGAACACTCATGCATACATTTCAAAACTCTACTTGAATAAGCAATAGTAATTCTGCTGATAATTTACTGTACAAATCCATCCACACTTCGTTTCCTTTCTTTCTCCATTCCTGACCGTCTTATGCATTTTCATGTCTATCTTATAATTCTCCAGCATTTATCATGAAGAATTATTCTATACTATCTGGGTGTGCTTCATAACAAAGACGAAAAATCCAAAACAATATCCGGAGAACAGCAAAAACGAATGCCAAATAGAGCTCATAAAAAGTAGAAGAATGAGAATTTGCCAACCTCTTCAATGATTTTAACTGCGACCCTATCTTTCACGCTACCTCCAGGATTCAAGAACTCTGCCTTTCCCAGAATCTGCCCACCAAAAACTTTTAATGAATGATTTACAAATAATGATAATTAGCAAAACAAACAAGGATTCAATCAAGATGGAAATTTTTACTTCGCATCCAGTAACGTCAGAAAGGCTATTGATCCTAATGAGAGGGGTGTTGCCAATGGCGGCGACGAGGCCACTCTTGGGATTCTTAAGTGTGCCCTTCCGGGTAGATGATTTCGAGCGAGACTTGTTGGTGGTGTATAGAATTATGCAAGAGAGCACGCCTATCACTGAAAGTAGAGTCAAAGCGGCGCCAGCGGTTCTGGCAGGCGGCGCCGTCATCGGCTATGCCTCCGAGAAACCGTTTCGGTTAATAAAAATTAAAATGGGTCTGGATATTAGTACCTTAAAACGGCAACATGGAAGCTATATTGATTTTGGGCTGAAAAAGGAAAAAACCTGCAAACGGGTAATTAAGCTCGGGGAGGGGGAGATAAATTCAATTGAGATTCGGGTGATTGGTAGCCGGAATTTGACTTATTACTTTAGCTCAAAATTTCATTATTATCAATATTATAAATATAATTAAATAATATCATTCACTTCACTATCTATAATATTATTAATATAATTAAATAATATCAATTATCGATCTACTGCATTGCAACAACTTTAATTCACCGAGTTCATTTTTGTTGACCTTTGAGCTCAATTATTTTCTTCTTGAGGGCCAGGACTTCGGCG
Source organism: Striga asiatica (assembly GCA_008636005.1). Lineage (NCBI taxonomy): Eukaryota > Viridiplantae > Streptophyta > Magnoliopsida > Lamiales > Orobanchaceae > Striga > Striga asiatica. The sequence goes on along the minus strand of BKCP01004605.1, from coordinate 579,298 downwards.
GCATCGTGCCTCACCGATCTGCTTTTTAACAACTTTTAGCTTAGGTCGGGTGTGGCCTTCGACCGTTGGAATACTGAGGGGGACGTGGATTTCGTGTCCCAAGTAGGCTCCGACTGGCTTTCCCCCGTCTCCACAGTCTTTTTCCGATTGGAGGTTCTGTCTTTAGTAGTCCTTTGGCGACTTTGAGACCATGAAGTCTCATATGATTGAACCGGCTTCTTGCCTTTGTGTTGGGCCGAGTTCACATCCTTTTTGGTTGGTGTTTTTGGGACAGCCGAAGATGTTGGAAAGGTTTGTGCCAAGAGGCTCAGAAAAACCCTTTACAAAATCTGAATTTTGAAATAGCAATGTGAAGTCAATGTTTGGGGTCACCTTGTAGTTCTTGTCGACCCCAGAGAGTTCTTGATTTTCACGGCTTCAAGATGACATTTTTTCTTCAGTTGTTTAGTATAAATGTTGGTTGAGATTACTCCAAAACAAATAATGGAGCCTTTCTTCTAGCACCAATTTGTTTACCTATGAAAGATTGGGCCAACTGGCGGGTAATTTTCCTTAAGTATAAACGAGACAAATAATTAAAATGAGGTAGGATGACCGTCTTTATATAGTAAATTAGTTCGGATGTTGTGTAAATCTCATAAATAATTTTTAGAAAGAGAAAAATTCCTCTCCTTCATTCATAGTTTTTAAACCCGGCACAGAAATCGACCCGGGCAGGTCTCCGGGTCACCGGGTCACCAGTTCAACCGCCGGGTCACTGGGTCAATTACTGAACCGGATAATTAATTTTAAAATTTTTAAAATTATATATATTATTTTAGACATATAAATATACATAAATAACATAAATAAATATCTTGTATACAAAGTTTGTACATTTAAGTGTTAATAATATTGTATCTCACAATAAATATTTACTATATCATTATATATAAATAGTTTTTGTTTTTTATATAAAAAATATTTTAAAAAAATAAAAAATTTATAGAGACCCGATTGACCGGACCGGGTCAATGGCCCGGGTCGACCGTATCAAGGCTGGGTTGGCCGGTTTTGACCGGGTCCATTGTTACCCGGTCCAAATAGTCCACCCAGACCGGTTTCGGCTCCGGGTCGGCCGGGTCCTGGGTCGACCCACCGGGCCGGTCCGAGTTATAAAACAATGCCTTTATTACAATAAATGAGGGAATACTTATAAAACCCACAGGAACTGTTTACAAAGTTTGTACAGTAGCATTATATGCAATTTGATGGCGACGTGCGGCTCTGCAGGGGAGACCCACTCCTAATAGTCACATTTCGACAGTGTGATGGACATGCGTCTCGTCAGTCATTAATGCGCTGTTCGAAGTCGATATTTGAAGGATGTAGGTCGGCTCTTCTGGCTGGAAAACTGAGCACTTTACAGGAATGTTTTATCCGAGGCCGAGCTGATCGGCTTGTCCACTATTCAACCTTTGAGGTCGGGTAAAATTCGCTTTGTTTGTGCCGCGTGTCAGACGATGATGAGGTCGTCAGTTTAGATATCAACAGTATTCTTTGAGTCGACCAAATATATGGATAAGGTTACATATTTTAAGCTGCAATTTTTTGGGATGGACAAAAAAACAATCAATATTTCACAGTTATAGACTAAACTCAGCCAGTCGTGGAGAGTTCACTAGTTAGTAGATATAAAATAAATAGGTTTCGGTCCACGACTCCACATATAAATTATAATAATTTAATAAAAGTGAAAATTAAGGGGCAAATGTGCAATTTCCTCAAAATAAAACATTTTGGTAAAACATGTTGCTGTTTTCTCCAACACTTCCACAGTTACACTACCCGTATGCAATACCCGCCAGAAATGGGCAAAAAGGAGAGAGCACAAGAGAGAAGAGAAAGGCGCCGCCAAGAGATCGCTCTCCTTCGAGCAATTCCTTATTCCGATCAACAAAGGTATCATATGAATTACTTCTTTATCGATTGCGACTATACAATAATGATATTACTTTTAGCTTTGGAAATGCAATTTTTTGTGTGAAGATCGAATTTGGTGCTTTCAATATTTCTATTCGATGTTTTCTTCAGCGCAGCTGCGTCCACTGTGGGATTTAGATTACTGAATGTACTAGTTGTCACCCATTTAGGAAAAGGGCATATCATTTCCATGTTAATTTGTGTTTATGGCCTTAGGGGGTATAATGAATTTCTCCTATTTTAGGGGTTTAGGGTTTATGGTCTTGGATGCTGTTTCATAGCTCAAGTGTGTGCATTTGTTACATAAAGAATTTAGATACACTATACATAATGTTCGATTAAATATTGTTCAAGTGCTGTATTTATTTTCCTCAACCGGTTTTTGCTTTTCCATGGCCATCGTTGTGTACAAGGTTTCTTTAATAGCTTGGCGTGAGTTGTGAATACATGAAACTATCTGAATATATTTTTGACGAGCCTCAAACAAAACACATGACTATTAGGAATTTTAGAAGCCCTGTAAATAGTGTGGTAATATGCATCTTTCTGTTCTTATTATAATTGCAACTTGTAAAATNGTTTTTTTTTTTTTTTTTTATTGTTGCTTTTCATGATCCTTCGAATCATGTGTGCATAAGAGAAACCTTTTTTTGGTGTACAATGAATATTATTTTCGGCTGCTCTGCCTGTTTTTATATTTTCCCTACAAAACTGGGACATAGTGGATTATTATGTTACTTAGACCTAGTTGTTAATATTTTTGCATTCAGATGGTGGACTCCCAACACTATTGCAGTGGTTACAGGTTCGAATAGGGGAATCGGGTTTGAGATTGCGCGACAACTCGCATCTAATGGGTTGACAGTTATTGTCACCTCACGAGAGATTACTGCTGGAGAAGCAGCAGTTAAGGTCCTAAAAGAAGAAGGTCTTAATGTGGTTTCCCATCAGCTAGATATTTTAGATCCTTCGTCTATTGAAACTTTTGTACAATGGACAAAGGAGACTTATGGCAGCGTAGACATACTGGTAATCTGGGTGGATTATTTTACATTGGAAATTGTGGCTTTGCACGTGTTTATTATATTTGTTTGTGTGTAAAATGCCAAAAAACAGAGGTCAACTCGCTTCTTGTTCTTAGATCTCAAGATTCTGATGAGACTCGTATGATGCACTATTTCTAGGTGAACAATGCAGGAGTGAATTTCAACACAGGCTCAGACAATTCTATTGAATTTGCTGAGAAGGTTGTTGCAACTAATTTCTATGGGACTAAAAACATGATTAAAGCCATGATCCCTTTAATGAGACCTTCGCACTCTGGTGCTCGTATCGTAAATGTGAGCTCGAGACTGGGAAGATTGAATGGGCGGCGGAATGTAAGAGATTTGTTTATAGTTCAATCTCTATTTCAGAGAAACAAATGCAAAACTATATTTTGTATTCTGAAATTGTCAACCGAGTTTTGCTTGATTATGCAGCGAATAGGAAATATTGACCTGAGGAAAAAGCTAGAAGATGACGAATCCCTGTCAGAGGACTTAATCGACCAGACAATGGCTACATTCCTAGAACAAGTAAAAGACGGCAGTTGGGAAAATGGTGGATGGCCTCAAGTTTATACAGATTATTCCTTGTCGAAATTAGCAGTGAATGCGTACACGAGGATGATAGCGAGAAGATTAGATGGTCAAAAAATTTACATCAACTGCTGTTGTCCAGGCTGGGTGAAAACCGGCATGACTGATTGGGCTGGGCTTATTAGCCCCGAAGAAGGTGCTGATACTGCAGTTTGGCTTGCTTTGCTTTCTGATCAATTACCAAGTGGCAAATTTTTTGCCGAGAGGCGTGAGATAAATTTCTAGAGTTTGCACGAATTGGCATCGATTCAGATGTAGGGAAATATCTTGCAGACTAAATATGCTTCCAGGTGGAAAAAACACAACCACCATTAGAAGTTGATGGATCATGAATTGTGTTTGTAATTTGTATGAGATACTCTTCTGTAGTGAAATTAGTTTTTCTATATTCACACCAAATGTTAAGGAACTTTGGAACTTAGGCAATTACTGCTGTATATTAATATGGAACACACATTATAACAATTTTCAAGAATCCCAAGCTGAAATAAAAAAAACACTTTTGAAAGATGCATAAATATGGTAGAATATAAATTGAAATCAATCTAGATCCATAAATTGGCCTTCCTAAAAACTTGAAAGGAAGAATTAAAAATTAATAAATAAGTAAAAATGAAAATAAAACAAAAGTTTAAGAAAAAGATAGATAAAGTTAATATGCGGGTCGATACATTCTAACCCACTTAGAATATTTACGTCCTCGAAAATATTTATTACGTACCACTGGATAGATAAAGTTAATATGCGGGTCAATACATTCTAACCCCCTTAGACTATTTACGTCCTCGAAAATATTTATTACGTACCACTGGATAGATAAGACGGGTACTTGGAACGAATCTCCTCTTCTCTTTCCCATGTTGCCTCTTCTTTCCCATGTCCACTCCACTGAACTTTGATGAGATTTATAACTCTGTTCCTCAAATTTTGTGCCTTCTTGCCTAAAATAGCGATTGGGAATTCCTCGTACGTTAGATCTTCATTGATTGACACAGTAGATTGGTCGACGATGTGGCTTGGATGGTGGACATACTTTCTTAACATCGACACGTGGAAAACGTCATTTATGGCCGCAAAATTAGGTGGTAAAGCTAAACGTAAGCCAAGTCCCCAACTCGTTTAAGAATTTCAAAAGGTCCAATAAACCTCGGTCGAAGCTTGCCCCTCTTTCCAAAACGAACGACCCCTTTTAATGGTGCTACCTTCAAAAACACGTTATCTCCAACCTCAAAGTGAACATCCTTTCTAAACTTGTCCGCATAAGACTTTTGTCGATCTTGTGCAATTTTTATCCTTTCACGAATTTTCTTAATTTTCTCTTGCGTCTCCTAGACCAACTCAGGTCCCAACACTCTTCTCTCTCCGACTTCATCCCAGTAGAGTGGCGACCTACATTTTCTGCTATATAAGGCCTCGTAAGGCACCATTCCAATCGTGCTCTGGTAACTATTGTTATACTCGACCAGTGGAAGGAGTGTCTCCCAATCCTTTTTGGTGTCGAGAATACAACCTCTCAACATATCTTTGAGAATTTGATTCGTCCGCTCGGTTTGGCCATCCGTTTGCGGATGGTAACCTGTACTAAACTTTAAATTGGTTCCCATGGCCTTATGTAAACTCTTCCAAAATTTACACGTGAAACGAGTGTCTCGGTCGGACACTATAGATAGTGGAACTCCATGCAATCTCATTATTTCTTTTATATACATCTGCGTGAATTGATCCATCTTCATTGTCATCTTCACCGGTAGAAAATGAGCAGACTTTGTCATCCGATCAACAAGTGCGGTGTTGCCCCTACGTGTCAGAGGTAAGCCAACTACAAAGTCCATCAAAATATGTCCCCACTTCCATTCTGGGATCTCAAGGGGTTTTAGTAGCCCATAGCACACTCTATACGGCCCATCCAGGTGGCACCAAGATGTACCAAGACCTTAAGAAGATGTTTTGGTGGAATGGGATGAAGGCCGACATAGGAAAATTCATCGAGAGTTGTCTAACATGTCAACAGGTTAAGGCGGAGCTCGTTACAAAATGTATTATATGTATTTATTATTAATAATAAAATTGATTTATTTTCATTTATCTTTTGTAAACTAAATTATCCAAAGCACAATAGTTATAAAAATGCATTTTAAATTTTGTAATAATTTGTCGTAATTTATGAGTTTATTATATTTTATTTATTATTTGAATATTTATTTTATTATATGGTAATATATAAATCATATTATTTTATTTTATTTTGATTTATTTCATGTTACATTATTATATATTATTCAAAGTAAAGACCATTAAATTAAATAAATATAAAGAAAAAAAGAAAGTAAATAAAAGTAACACCTAAAATCTAACATTAAGTAAAATAAAAAAATAGAGATATACAAAAATTAAATAACATAACATAAATAAAAAACTAAATAAATGGAAAAATAATTTTATTTAAAATTAAAAAAAAATGGAAAAAAAAAGTTTTTATTGAAATATTTATATTTGTCGTTAAATTAACAATATTTTTAATGGTAGCTTCATGTAGTATTATTTTATTTAATTTATATATGTTTTATTTTACTTGTTTGTACTTATTAAAGTATATTTTTGTATTAAAAATAGTATACATTATATGTTTTAATTCTTTTACATTTTGTTTATTTTATTTTATTATTTATTCTATTTTATGATTCTTTATTTTAATTTATCTAATTTTAATTTTAATTTTTATGATATACAATAATTTATATTAATTTATCTTATTCTAATTTGTTATGTTTTGTAACAAATGTATTTATTTAGATATTTATGTGGTATCAATATCATTTAAAATGTTGCATTTTAATAAGTTGTGTTGGTGTAGTGGTTTGAGTGGAGGTTTTGTCTACCGAACCTTAAGGTTTGAACCCTCTATTTTTTATTTTGCCTAATAAAGTCATTGAGGGTAAAATGGTAATTTAATAAGTTTTATTAAATAATAAAAAAATACTCGCATAAACCGTGCTTGTAGTGCACTAACCGTTATCTTTGATGTGAGGGGGTAATTGTGCAAGCATAATCTAAATATAAGGGGTTTTCGTGCACTTTTTAAAATATAGGAGACAACGCATAAATTTTGCTAAATACAGTGGTGTACACTATACTTTACCCTTCTATGATATCAACTTTGGTCATAGGTCTAGTTTGAAGCACATTGGAGTTACATATGGTAGTTTTGTACAGGTTATCCGAGATATTATGGGATGAAGTTGGAGATTAGAGTTGCAAGTTGCAACATGTCTTCAAAGAATGTTTTTTCTTGGCGGATTTTTTAGCTTCTTTGGCCGCAAGTTCTCCAGGAGGCCTGCAAACGTTTAGAGGTTCAACCGGTTAGTCTAAAACTTTGGTTAGAACATGATATGTTTGGTGTAGCTTACTCTCGTACGATAGTGGCGTGGTTCTATTGTTGTTTTATTCCCTCTTTGTACCAAAAATAAAAATGTTATGTAATTTTAAGGGTGAATCACATCTTTTTGGGCATTCATGGACTTGTTCATTTGTCCGACCTTTAGACTCATGATATAGCATAAGACCCGCATATTACACTGGAAAACTACATTCCTTATCAATACACTAAAATCCACATAAAACATTTATAATAGTATCAATGTTCTAAAAGACATTAGACGCTCGCTAGGCGGTGGACTAAGAGTCAAGAAAATATTAATTGTAAATTTATTTATATCTATTGCATAATTTATAAGATATATTATATAAAATATATTACTTAATATGGTATAGTACCAAGATTGTACAAAATCTAACGCATTCATAATCATAGTATTAATTGTGAAATAATTATTATTTTTTTCATTATATAATATATATAAATATCATGTGTAAAAATTAAAATTATTTATATTTTTTAAATCTTAATTAAAAAAATTGAAAAAAAAAGCGGACCCCACCTAGACACATCATATCCGCCTAGCTCGCCCTAATCGTTGGAGCGCTTAAAACGACTGCCTAACCAAAATTCGGTGTCTAAGAGCTGCCTAAACCGACTTTTAGTACTGAGAATAGTATAGATAGATAGATATAAATATAGATTATTTTATACACATTAATATAAGAAATACATTAATGTAAATATAATTCTTTAAATTCCTGCAATACTGCAGGTGCGCTGACGACCGAGGCAAAAATTGTTTGTTTATGAGCTCCCAAGCAAGTACAAAAAAAGTAGATATTGCAGAAAGACCCAAGATGCTTGACCCGATCCACTTGTTTGCGGCCTCATGATTTTGGGGAATGCTTTCACTATCTACTATCTAGTAAGAATAATTAATTTAATTATTGTTATACTTATCATTATAATTAACTTTTAATAATCGGTCTTGTTGATATCTCGAAATTGGAGAGCTTAACTCGGTATGAGGTGGTGAATTGCTAATTTTAAAACGATAACTATGTGTACCACAAATGAATTAAATGGATAATCANGTTCTTGGAATTGCACAAACAAAGCCTGAAGCCAGGCTTCTTTTTCATAAACAAAAAGGAAGCAAAAAAGAGAGTGTGAACATTTTACAAGGAAGATTGGTGTATGGGGGCCCCGAGTCCCTGGTTTTTGCCTCTTCTGAATTTTCTCTGAAATAATGTACTTTGCCAAGGAAAGGTAAAATTCTTAATTGTCTCCCCTTATTGGCTAAGTTTGTTGACAGGGGCCCCCCCTTTCCAAAAACCCCTCAACCTCAAATCAAACAAACCATATACTGATAAAATATCTCTGCGCCACCATCATTCATCAGCATGTGTCAATTTTCTAACCATCTTTCCTTTTTTATTTATTTTATTATTATTATTATTTTTTTTCTTATAATGATGAGAAATCTCTGTAGATCCTAGTGTTTTGGTTCAAATTAGGTAAAGCATCAAGCTTGAGGGCAACGGTCAGTTGGTGTGATTCCAGCATGAGCCACAACATGCCTAATGGTTATGCGACATACATAATAACTTGTGAAGAACAAAATCTAAAGCCAAGACACACATTTTTCCAAATTAAATGATTCCCACCATGAACTAATAAAGTAGTCTTTTAATATCAGACTATCTTCCTAATTAGTTAGATTACTTGTGATGTATATGGGTGACCTAGATCTGATGTGAACCGGCTGTTGTAGAGCTCATAAACATCAAACAACCTGCAAATGGGGCCGAGAGGGTTTCCCGTCCTTAGTGCTCCGATGCCCAAGTTAGTACAGTGAATAAGGTAGTAAGCTTTGTAAGTAGAGAGTATGTAGAGTGTGTAGAGATTTTATAGTGATACCTCAATTCCTCTTATAGGGGTGTTTTGGTGTCCAAGATTGAACTGTCCAGTTGCCCCAGCCAGCTTGCTCGAAACAGTTATGGGCTGTCCGAGGTTTAGTCTTATTCTAATGTCATCCTCATCATCATTAGATTTTCCTTGGTTCCTATTAGGTCTTTTACTCGACCTACGCTCTTGGGTGTCTGCCATAGTCCAAGTATAGAGATATGTATCCTGAGTATCTATGAATAGAACTTCCGTTATTATTCTGGAGATCGCTTTCAGCAGTGGCTTAGGTCGTTCCTTCTTCGTACACCAAGTCGTTTCCTCATGACTTTTAGTCAACTTATTCCAACAGTCATTTCATACGATCATTCCTCTATTCGACTTGACTCTTTCCTCTGCCAGTCGACCTACTAAGACTTAGCACCAGTGTGGTCTAGCCCTACTCTAGATATATCAACTTGGCATTCATCTCTCTAATCCTACGAGTTTTAATTAGAATCATATAAAATATTTGTACTCTAAGACAAATCTGAAAAGGTTTTATACGACCTAAGGTAATATTTAGTATTACAAAAAAAATTATTTCAGCTTGATATATGAATTAGTTCACATTTTTAAGCGACATTAGATTCATATTCAAGTACTTGTAAGAAAAAAAATGTTGGAAATTAAATCAGATATGAAAAACTTGAGTTTGACACGATTTTAACTGATCTTTTGATTTCGTCATTAAGTTTCTAACAAAAACGACAACACTTGAGATGTGATGGTGGAATTGAATGGAAAACATGCAACATAATGCATATAATATATATAATATAATACGAAGTATGATGTGGGAACATATATTAATATTAGGCATCATCATCATCATCATAATAATAATAATAATAATAAGAATAGAGAATCACTGCAGTCCCCTTACGGAATGATTCCGTAGTTATTATTAGCTGTTAGATATATATGTAGATTAGTGTAATGTAAATAAATATGGTTAAAACACACTGAAAGAATCGTCTCGTGACGGGACTGTAGTCATTTTCATAATAATAATAAATTAATAATAATATTAATAATAATAGTTATTGTATATGTAATAAATAGGTAATGAT
>BKCP01004605.1:509980-565014 GCA_008636005.1 Striga asiatica | reverse complement strand
AAAATCAACTATTGTTCCACACATTTCACCTTTCGATCGCTAAGATCCATCTGAATTGGTGACAGAATGTGAAGAAGGTGACTGAAATAGAACACCGAGATAAAATGTTCCCTACCATTGTAAATCTCACGTCACAAAACCATGGTCTGCACATAGTTTGGTTCAGCACACGATTCATACGAGTAAAAAACAAATAGGGCTTCCAAACATCATGTATGCAATCAAAAGTCTAATTTGGAAAAACTGGTCATAAAATTTTTATGGAACCAATGGAGTACAAAATCCCAAACGAGTTTTCTCTTTTAAGTGAGAGTATAACAGTCTCGCCAAAAAATAGATGTATGAAGAATTCAGTTTCAAGTTCTGAAGTAAACTTTAAAACCAAAACCTGAAAATCAGGCCATAGTTTTGATCAAGAGGAATGAGTAGGATATTTCCACAATATATCAGCCCAAGTGCTCACACCGTCAGTCACCGATTTAACCAGAGACGCCACCTCATCAACATTCACACGAATCTGCTGTTTGCTGTCTCTTTCTCGGACGGTGACAGAGGTTGTCGAGTCAACAGTTATGGCAAGTGGAACTCCGAGTTCATCTGTTCTTGCATATCTTTTTCCTATTGAGGTACCTGCATAATTATATATAACACATGTGAATATGGCTAGTTTTACCGAAGAGTCGTGCTTGTTGCGTTAAAAAAAAAAAAAAAAGAAAAACTCAAATCATTGAAGCAAATTGATTAACTTGCCTTGCTGGGCCAAATGATGAAATTTATGACCAAACAAGTGTGGAAAAAAATAAAGTTTTACTTCTAAGCAGCAGCTTATCATTGCGCAAACATTATCTCATGATTTCAACTAGAGATATACGTGCAATTATCTAGCTTGAACAAGATCTGGATTTGAATTATTTCAGATCAACAGAAACAAGCTCAAGCTGGCTATCTTAAGCCAAAATCGATAGTTTGAGACACAATAAAATTGCTGCTCCAAGAGAATATGCATGGCTTAGATAGACACCTAAAACTAGTCACTGGCCAATGGTGCAAGAGAAAGCCAAATGATTGAATCACCTAGAGAAAATTATAAGCTTCTAACATCTTATTTTAGGAACTTGCAAGATTTTCCTACAAGAAAAACAAAATTAAACATACACTTTCAGACTCTCGGGCATAGCCAAACACCCATTTAGTCAACTCAGGAGATTATTATTAGTCCCTAATCTTCAGTTACATGGAAGACGGAAAAATAGGAGATAAGGATGAAAAAAAGTCATTGCCACTTTTGCTTCTTCAGAATTAGATATGCACTGAAACAGAACAAATAACAACAGGCTGGCTATTAGATAGCATATACCTGTTATATCAATCTTGTATGAAATCCCAACAGCAGTTAGTGATTTGGCAATCTTCTTAGCAACTTCCTCATACTGTTGATTCTGAACCAGAGGGAACACCGTACATTTAATGGGGGCCACTAGCGGAGGAAAACGGAAGACATTCAACTGCTCGTCACCATCTTTACTGGCTCTCATATAGAATGAATGTTCATACAGGCAGTATATGATTCTCCCGATACCGAACGATGGTTCAATAACAGATGGTGTGAAAACCCTTTGATGTTCCTTCTTCTTCTCTTTTGATATGGATACCATGTTTTTCTTTATAGTCACGACCTTATCAAGAGTACAGACTCTAAACTCTGCCTCTCCCTTGGACTCAAGAGCTGCTTTCAACTCCATAGCTTCCTTTTCCCCCATAGCCTTTAAAAAAGATAATATAACAAAAATTAAGTAAAGGAACAGAGTTGATTGATGATGAACTCAAGAAATAATGTATTATATTGTGCCATCACATTCAATTCTAGCATCCTAATTAGCAGGTATACTAAAACAAATGAACATGAAGTTGGAAATTCTCTCTCTGATCTTATATGAGGATGCATGAGCCCTTCTCTAGGCGACATGGGGCAGTTTCTTACATACCTCAATGGAAACGTCGTTAGGTGTGGAGTTTGATAAATATTTACTTTTCTTTCACAGACAACAATCGGGCTCCTTTACTGCCAAACCTAATTTACTAATTCTCCTCATAACCCTAAGCGCGCTCGAACCCTCGCAGCCCACCACCACCATACCACATAGCATGCAAATACAATTGTTTATATTTGTTCTATTTTACTTCTTTGAAAATCGGTTTATCCACTTCTTTTTGGTGACAAATTACTGTTCAAGTTTGACATTATCTTCTATTTCTGCACCAGGACCGGATGCCAATAATTATTACTTTTCCTCCTTGTTTTTATAATTATTTGTAAATATGTGAGAGTTTGTCATTCGCTTTTGAATTTGTAGTTTTTTCTCCCTTGTTCAGCTTTTTGTGTATTTAGCGTGCAATTCTTCCTCCATTGGTTTATTTCTTTAAATCTTGTTTTTCAGATTGAGAAAAAAGGTTTTATTTGCGTGCATGAAAACTGTTTGNTACAGTTCCACCTCTCCAGTTTAAGTTCACTGAATGATCCCAAATATCCTTTGCATGCACCTATTTTACATATTGGGCTTGCTGGGGGTCGTCTGCTAAACTAACACATGCCTCAAGGGAGGATTATCCTTAAGAACTTCAGGGGGTAACTGAAATTCTGAAAGACAACTGGACTTTCCATGATTAGGCTAAATATTGTGGGAATTTTTCCTTTAGTTGTTTCCTAAAAATTCCTAAATGTTAGTCTATCCCACGAAGATCAACCCCCCTGCCAGTCAAACGTCAATATCAAGCATATTCTCTCAGTACACCATTTTGCGTACTTACGAAGAAGAATATCTAAAACAGAGTAAGGGTAACAAAGCATGGTAATGGTCTTACCTCTAATGCTTCAACCACCATCTTTTGGTTACCCTTGAAGGCAAGACCCAGCTCCTTCTTGACTGGAGCTATGACAAGCTTCTGAAAAAGAACAAAACAACATTAGAGAAAGTGTTTTGATTACTACATATCAAAATCCATGAAGAGAAATGTATACAATGCTACATTAAGAATAGAGCTACATATTTACGACAAAGCAACATTCCATTATCACCACCACCACCACCCAAAATTTGAAGTCATGTGATAAGTTTAAATCAATAAGAGGGTACATGCCCATAGTGAAATAGAATAAACTAAGGGAGAGAGGAAAGAAAGCAGGGATGAGAGACCTCTACTTCTTTGGGTTCGGCATATTTTTCATGTGCCACCAGGGGTACACCACTTTTATCCTGCAAAGAAAGAAGTTAAACATTATCATCATCAGTCACACTAGCAGCATACCAAACTCAAAACAAATCAGATCTACTAAAAAGGGGAAAAGGAGTGAATGTCATTATCTATTTTTTATTCTTATTTTTGTAGGAAATGATTGTGGAAGTTTTGCACTTTGCTCACAAAACTATTATTTGTTGCACGTTAATCTCTGAACTAGGTGTTTTTCCTCACTTTCCCACCCGAGCAATCTCATGTTAAATATCATTCATCATGTGCCATGAATTGCAGATGCATTAGCAGTTTTTCATTAATCCAGGTTACAAAATCAAATAAAATACACATAGCAGATGAATTAGCAGCTTAGGGAATACTGTGTAATTTACTTAAATAGAAAAAGTAGTTGAGGCCTTATAAGCTAAATAAACAACACGCTTAAGGAATAGGATAAGCACCAAGAATATTCAGACTTCAAAAGACCCTTACTGTGTGAGCACGTAAATCGAACGCCGATCTATCAGCTATACCAACACACTCGATCCATCCATATGAGCATTCAATTTCAGCATCCCAACAGTCGGCAGCATAGTGTGCCATCTCATTGGCCAAATGCTGGCGGAACCGAAGACGGTCTTTATCAATTCCAAGTTGGGTTAGAAACAAGTACACTCTTCCTATGAAATAGCCGAGTGTTTCATTATTGACAATACCCTGGACCATTCAGGTAGAGGGATTAAAGTTAGCAGATAATCATTTTGGACACAAGAGTAAAAGAAGCAAACATGATTGGAATTTTTCTAATAGACCAACCTGAGAAACTGCTTCCTCTATTACTATTCTCCTGGCTTGTTTTGCAGACACCTGATCTTCCCTCGGAAACATTAAAAACTCCAATTTTGAAACTTCAGAGAATTTGGGATGTGACTTGTCTTCAGGATCCACAAAATGTTCAATCTCAGCCAGCGTGAATTCACGGACCCTTAAGAGACCTTGGCGTGGAGAGATCTGGAAATTCGATGCATGTGATGATGTTAACCATACAAGTGTCGGGCAGAAACTTGTTTTTAAGAAAAAAAAGTGAACAATAAAGAAAGTCTGAGTTCTGTAGTGTATAGATAAACAGTGAGCTTATGGATTTGCAAACATTTTTAGCAATTAACTTTCAATTAACTGGAATGACAAGCAAATGTGCACCCAAAACTTCACATGTAAATTTCATTTCTGCCTTCAGTTAGTCACTTGTCATAAACCTGACTGACCTTGTGTGCACTAAATGCGCACAAAATTATAAGTAATTGCAACATGCTATGAGATCAAGCCAATAATAAAGAGATAAAAGAGAGGAAACAGAACACATTATGAAGCTGTAGAAGTTACTTTAGGTATCATGTTTGTGAACCACTGATTAACTACAAGCTAAACCAAGTAGATTTGAAAGAATGTTCCGAAAAGCTAATAAAACTTGAGTTCACTGCAAGTTGTGCACTGATTCCCCTCATGAACACTCTACTATAAGAGTTCGTTTTCCCACAAAATTTACATAAGAGCATTAGCATATTGAGGCCACAGAATATCATTTTAGCAACATGTTTCTTTCATGTGTTGTAAAATCACATTCCTTAGTAGCCAGAAAATACACCAAGGTTGATGGTATAGTAATAGTCCATTCAAACTAATACTATACCTACGGTTCAATTGAGTTCATGATCATCTGAATGCCCAAACAACTAACAGATGCAGAAAAATAAGTTAATATAAGTTATGACATTAAAAAGACCTCATTTCTAAAAGCTTGGCCAATCTGTGCAGCTGCAAATGGAAGCTTGTTGCCGTTGTAGTAGTATAAGTCCTTAAAGTTAACAAAAATACCCTGAGCAGTCTCAGGACGCATGTATCTGCAGAAAGTAAGCATGGAGAATAAGCATAAAGAAAAACCAAACCCAAAAAGAGAGAGATTCAATTCAGTGGATAGTAAAAAATACTCTTGAGGTTTATATCCTTACAAAGAAGACACCCAATTTTTCAATATTACAAGACCCACTAGGCATCCTTTATTGATCTTAGATATGGCCCAATCAAGAGGATGGAATTTATTAGAAAAACAAAGATCTCAAATCTCAAGAGGATATTCAAAATTGTTAAAGACAATTAGAGTCTCTGTCATAATGTCATTAGACTGAATCTCAAGGGTGGTATGGTAGTTATCCTTCAATTCAATGATTAAGGAAGATTTAATGCTTCTAACTATAAAAGCATTCTCACCCGTGGCTTAATCCAGATGGGCCTATTGACGTCTGAAACATTAAATTGAAAGGATAAGGGTCAGAGAGTGCATTTTTTGTGTCAGGAGCAGTTATTCCATATCCTTTGATCTTTGCACCAAGCTCTTCAGGAGAGAAATCGTCCAACATGGCAAGCACATGCTTCAGTTCTGCTGTCTTCTCGGCGCTCAAGTTATTATCTTTCTCAAGCTTCTCTTTGCAATAATCCTTGAGCAAATGATCTGCTCGGTAGCATGTTCCAGTTTTATCATCTTTGACCATAAGGTCAGTGAACTTTTCAACATGACCTGATGCCTTCAGGACTACCTCAGGGGTAACACACGGGCAATCAACTTCCAACATGTTCTCTTCGAGTACAAAATGCTGCAAATTAAATGGGTTTACAACAGCAAACTCAAAGTAGGCAGACGAACAAGAATGTAATTAAATTTATATTCTATAAGAGCCACAACAAGAAGCACATCAAAAGAATAAACAAAAAATGTGGCTCATCATGAATCTTTGTAAACACATCCAAATGTGGTATAGTAATTATAACATTTGAGAAGAGAATTTGAATACTCATTAGCACCAGGCATCACAGACTATAACTTTGGCATTAAATAAACAGCAAAGTAAATAGCAGGCATTCAATCATTCAACTACAAGTATATATGCCACTAAAAGCAGAGAAATAATCGGCAGAAAACAACATTATTTGCTCAAGAGAAGGACAAAGTTCAAGAAATATCCTGTGCTCACATCCCACTGCTATCCAACCTTTATCATGGTACCCCATGCTAAAAAAAAAGCAACTACCACAATCTATCAACAGAAACAAAACCCCATTCAACAAGCAAATAAAGAACTCGCACACTCACAGCTAAGAGAACACAAAATTCGAGAAAGTCAATTATTAGTGAATGAGTACAATAATACCGTTAAACAATCAATAAGAAGAAGAAGAAGAAAAATCCAAGAAATTCAGATAAACGCGGCCACCTGGCGCCAGAAAGCGAGGACGTTGGCCTTGACGGCGCAACCAGGGGGGCCATAATCGTAGAGCCCAGCCACTCCACGGTAGATCTTGAACGAAGGAATGTAAAACAGGCGGCGCTCAAGCGTGTTCACGACGGCTTGCCGGAAAGCCTCCCTCTTCTGGGCTTCTTGCGCGGCGTCCATTTTTGTAGCAGAGAGGAAAGTGTGCACAGCACGCAGATGGGGTTTTATACTCCTTTGGTGGGAGACTGAGAAGATGGTAGTGACTCTTAGGGCTAATTGCTTATTCAGCCCATACATTTTGAAAATGATACGTCACTACCTTACATTTTGAACATAGCCTCAATTGTGCCCCTTTGTGACCCTAAGCCTCAATTGCTAATTACTATAGTTTAACGGGATGCGCCTTGGATTTAGGGTTATTCGAGATTGTACGAATTAGCATGCTCATGACGCGAGGATATGTGAGGATTGAGGAGACCAGCAATTTCGCGTGGTAGTGTAAATGACTTTAACTCGGTCCAACGTCCTTCGATACATCCTTAAATTGGTGATATGACCTGCAAAATAGTATGAGGGGTTGTCTCGACATAGAAGCTCCGACACTCAATTTAGTGATCGGGAATGAAGATGTATTCTATGTATATGAGTCTAAAATATTCAGAGTGCGTGGTGGAATAATGATCATACACCATCCTCTTATATATATAGTCATTTACCTTATTGCTTAAGATCTATCTGATCTTGCTTCCCAAATATTCGTGTTGCCCAAGATCTGCTTGATCTCAATTGCTCCGGTGTCTGGACTGTCCAATTATGTTATCCACGTGTCCTTCTTATCTTAATGATATTCTTACGTATCCATTATTTGGTGTGTTCACACTCATACGTCCGTTTATAACTCGGTTGCTTGTATACTTTATTGAGCAAGTATGCACTTTAGGTTTCATGTCCAGATTGAGTTTTCATCAGACTATCCTGCAGTCCTAGCTCGATTTTTGGCTAAACCGGTTTGCCTCTAAGGTCCTTATTGATGGTTTGTATACGGAAATCATTGCTTCGTTTGAATATTATTTCCGTTTTGAATAAACAATTATGTTCAGTCAATGTATGTGCAATTTACTTTATGTATGAATTTGCCTTTTGTCATGTTATCTACATTGAAGATAATACAGTGTGGTGTTGTCGCACAAAAGGTTGTATTATCGATTCCTTGTGCAATATAAATACGGTTCATAACCGAGATAGCAATGGACAAATCTATCGGTATGGTATAGTATACTCTTTAGCCGTTTGATAACGATGGGCACGTGTGATTAATAATTGTTCTTCAATTCATCAAAGGGTTAGACTTATTCGAGTAGGTCAATAACTTTGTGAGTTGGGAATTATTATTATTAATCACATGGTGTGCTACCAATTATACTAGGTCATTATGCACTGGTGCGTCAGGTTGATGACATTCCTCATATGAGTTCTAACGGTTTATTATGTCAAGCTCTGTAGATTTAATTCTCGCATAATAATAAGGTTTGACTAGTACCAGTCTCAGAAAATCAAGAAGTTAATTTATTAAATTGTCAGTAATTGAAATTAATTAATCGATGTTATATCTTTGGTACGGAGAGATAAATCGAGGTTAGTGGAGCCCATGTAATTTGGGTGGAGGGAGTGAACAAATACTTTCAAAAATGAAAGGTATAAAAGCATAAACTAGGAATAAATTTTCTTACTTACATATTTTTAATATACAAATGATTCTTAAATCAACATACAGTCTAGGAATAGATTCACCTATCACAATAAGACTAGTTAATAATAGGATGATTGATTATTCTAATGCTCTAACGACTGAAGGAAGTAGAAATCTAAAATTTAGTAAAATTAAATTCAACTTAAACTACCAAGTTGGAATGTTTTTATTAGACAACAATTTAAATGACTTCATCACTTTGTGTTGGAAAATGAAAAAAAAAAATATAGTGAAAACTGGAAACCACCAATTTTCAGTAACATAGAGAACAAACTATGCATTGACTAACAGTCCTCATAGTATGTCATTCAAACCTCATGATAAAATTGAAATTGATTAATTGTTTTCACCCATATTATAGTTAGGAACGCCTAAAAGGACTTTTCAAATATATAGAACTTCATCTTTCGTTAGACCTAAAATAGACTACATTATTCTTGAACAAATAATGAAGAAGATGAAGCTAGTTCTTCGAAAATGGATACTTGTACTGAAGTAATCATAAAACCTAACAAAAAATATATAAAACTGAACAAAAGGTTTAAGATATAAGTAAGGAATTATGACTTAAAATATAATAAGTTCGAGCAAAAGATATATATTAGATAACGAAACTACTTTCGTTATATCATAATGACAAATGAAGGAACATTTGTTATATAACATAAGGGTGTTTTTGACATTTCATTTATCATATTTTATTAAAAATGAGAAGAGGTCATTTACACAAACAAGACCTTTGACTTGGTCATTTAAATGAAGATCCCTATATAATTGGTCACTATTTTTAAAAGAGAATATGGAGATAAATTCTAATCATAAAATAGGGATCAAATGTGTAGTTAAGATTTAATCTTTTAAATTTTATTAATAATTTGAACTACCGGATTTGTTATTATAATGACAAATTTTCTTTCCCTCCCCACGATTCGGTCTTTCACTCTTCAATTTTTAACTCTTTGAAACCACCACCGTCACAGTTCTCGTTGGTTCACAAAGGCCGATCTCCAACGATCGGACCACGATGGTGTCCTTCTGGTCGCCTCCGGACGCATGGTCTTCATCTCCATGAGCCTAAGTCATGTGCAAGGGAGCTGCAAATTTTGCCAGCATCTTCGGAATGGCCTTCAGTTCATAATTGCATATTTAGTTCAAACATAATGCATATTTAATTTATATCAATTGCACATTTTCTTTGTTAACTTTATACTTAAATTTTAAAAGTGCATACTTAGTTATCAAAATTGCTTTATTTGCTAAATACAAAGTGCATACTTCGGTGGCTATGGAGGTGAACAAGCACGGAATAAATTGTGCAGGATTTTGAGGAAAAATAAATGTGAACTTCATTTTTTAGTTACAATACATCCCTGACCTGTGACTTTCAGCTCATCAAATTAATTTTGAACAAATAACCAATTCTCAATTGATTATTACGAGTCAATTGGTCAAACATTTAGAAAAAAGTATGTTGCCATTTTGATAATTATGTACTTTTAAATATCTAGACGGTGTCACTTTTGTAATTTTGTCAAATACGATGCATATTCACATGTAATATTGTGCATATCACTTATCATTATTGTGCATCTTTGATTTGCACAAATGTCCATAAAGTATGACAAGCAAAAATTATCCTCAAAGTTTATTTTTTGGTATTTCAGTATTTTATTTTATTGAAATATAAGAACAATTATGTTATTTATTAATACACTATTTTGGGCATTGTTTATCCTCTTTTTTTACTTTTGAACAGTGTGTCACTATGCTCTTATTGTGCAAATATGTGAATGCATAGTGCAGATCTATAAACTCAAATGTACGTTCAATGCATCCGCATCGTTCGTTAAAAAAATATTTTTTTGTTAAAAATTATCTAGTATGCCTTGTGACTCCTTGGTCGTTCATTTATTAAATATTATTCATTCTTATTTCTTTCATTATTAACCATTTCTCACATTTCCACAATACCTTAACCCTATTCACATATATCATATCTAAACAAAAATTAAGGCCGTAGAATATTAGAGCAAATTAGAAAAATCATTCATTTGAACACAAAATCTTTTGAATAACAACCAAATCTTCTGAATAATTCTATTAAAAAGTTGTTTCCATATCATGTATTTTCTAATAAACATAATAATAAAATTATTACCAACGTTGCCAATTCCTTCTCTTCTTCTCTTATGAACCTTTCAAGAATTAGGGCAAAAAAAAAAATTAATAATAATACAAAGGGATCAAAACTTAACTTCCCGTGTTTCTGTTCTAGCAACCCTAAGAAAAAAAATAAATTGATAGGTAGTTTAGAAAGCTCTAATGGGTTTTATTGTATAATTAACCCAAAAACTTAAACGTACACTACGATCCTCGAGCTTATACATACAAAATCATGAGACCAAACCCCNCATTGCACAAACATGAAAAGATAAACCCCAACACCACCATTAATTATGCAAGACACGTCCTACTCAATGAATAAACCACAAAAACCATTCTTTCAACTCGTGTCGTGCTCTTTCGGTTGGTGAAGGGTTTCCAGACACTCTTTGGCTCTATGAACCTTTGATTGGAGATAAAAACTCCCATTTTTCGCATTCCGTTCAAACAAATTATCATACTTCTGCAGCAAAAACATCAGAAAGTTCAAGGTTGTAAAATTACACATGCTACAGAACCAACGAATAGAATCTTTCAAGAGGAATTGCAAATTCAATCCCACAAGAATAAATGTGTTGCAAATTTTGAGTCTTATGTTTTTGATAAGTAGTTAATATCTTATTATTTTTTTAACATCATATCATTTTAACAAATATTATTTCTCGTTTTTATAGTGTATCATTATTTACAATTAAATTACAACACAATATTTTCTCCATTTCAAAATACTTTTTTAAATAAAAGCATATTAATAAAAATAATTGTTTAAATTACTATAACGAGCCGTTCAGGGATTTTGGCCACAGACAGTAGAAGTGGGTATTGTTGCGGCGCAAAAGGTAGAATGAGCGGTTCAGGGATTTTGGCTATAGACAGTAGAAGCACAAGTTGGGGTCAAACCTGCCGAGGCGGGCTCGGCATATCATGACGAAACCGATGAGAAGACGGATTGCGTTGGGAGAGAAATGGTTCAAAAGCAGGCGGTATAGTCGGCTCAGGTGATGGAGGGTTGTCCTACGGGTGGAGAATGCGAAGAATGCGAAGGAGAAAGAGGGATGGAGCTCGTGTTAGTTTTAGAGGCGGGGTACTCTAGCATACACGTAGGTCGAACAACAATCGAAAAACATACAAGGAAGTAGGACAATTAAAAAAAAAAAGGTGACAAGGAAGGGGAGTGAATCTAACTACAACAACAACAACAATAGTCCCAAGCAGGGGTAGGCTAGAGATGAAACCCAAGAGAACCATCGGTAAAAGAAACACAAAAAGGTGTTGAAACAAAAGGAAGAGATTGGAGCAAAAGAGAAGGGAGCAAAAGTCACGGTTCTGGCACGTAGATAGCTAGCCTCTAAGCGCTCCTATCCACCGGAGATATTCCAATCTTTAAGGTCTCTCTTAACCGACTCTTCTCAAGTGAGTTTAGACCGACCTCTACCTCTCTTTACGTCCTTGAACCACTGTAGAACTCCCCTACGCACCGGTGCATCAGGAGGCCTCCGTTGGACATGTCCGAACCAGCCTCAGCCGATGTTGAACCAATTTCTCCTCAATTGGAGCCACCTCGACCCTATCTCGAATATCTTCATTCCGGATTCTATCCCTTCTTGTGTGCCCGCAGAACCATCGCAGCATACGCATCTCTGCTACACTTAGTTGTTGGACATGTTGCCTTTATGTAGGCCAACATTCAGCACCGTATAGCATCGTCGGGCGAATCGCAATCCTATAAAACTTACCTTTTAGCTCTGTGGTACCCTCTTATCACAGGGAATGCTCGAAGCTTGCCGCCATTTCAACCAACCGGCTGCAATTCTATACCTAACATCAGCATCAATGCCGCCATCCTTTTGTAGCATCGATCCTAAATATCGAAAAGTCTCCTTCTTGGCCACCACTTGCCCGTCAAGGCTAACGTCACCATCATCATGTGAAGCCATGCTGAAAGCGCACGTCATGTACTCGGTCTTCGTCCTACCAAGTCTGAAACCTTTCGACTCTAACGTATCCTTCCACAGCTCTAACTTCCTATTTACCCATACTCTACTCTCGTCAACTAGCACCACATCATCAGCAAAGAGCATACACCAAGGAATATCACCTTGTATGTCCCTTGTGACCTCATCCCTCACCAAGGCAAATAAATAAGAGCAACATGAAGCCATCCGACATGTTGCGTGGGTTGGTATGTCGCTTCCGGTGGCGCCGTGCGAGCTCATCGGGAGGCTAAGACCGTTGGAATAAAAGAGGAGATGTGAGCTTATTGAAAAAAAAAAAAAAAGAGGCAAATGTTGATGACAAATTCCAAGAGGAAGTGGGTCTTATAGATGAGGGAGTTGCAAGGCTTGGCCGATCTAAACCGTTAATTTTGGTTTTGATCAAGGGTGGAGAAGGAAGCTTGTAGAAGATTGGGTGATGTCATGTTCTACATTTCCAAGGGAGTGGGTAGGTGAGGATAGGAAAGCATGTGCAATAGGTAGGTGAGGAAGGCCCTGGCCGGGCGATAGGCAGCCCTTTCGCACATTGGGTTCGCAGCTCGGCACCTCGCACGTCGGGTCCGCAGCTCGGCACCTTGCACGTCGGGTCCGCAGCTCGGCACTCCGCACGTCGGGTCCAGAGCTCGGCACTCCGCACGTCGGGTCCGCACCTCGGCACTTCACACGTTGGGTCCGCACCTCGACACTTCGCACGTCGGGTCGCGCCTCGGCACTTCGCACGTCGGGAAGTCGGCGTGGGATGGTGCAACGACCACGTCGATGCCGCGGGTGGTGCTCGAAGTCGATTTCCAAGTTCGGGAGGTCGGCTTGGCATCAGAAGAGAGGCTTGCACAACGGCGAGGGAGCTCGAATGAGGTAAGCACGGTTGAGATATGCGACTCATGATCTTTCCAGAAAGGGTGTGATTACTTACCACAACGTGATTAATTTTTCCATTTCTTGGAACAAGTTGCGACAACTCGTCTAAGAAATTGGTAGGGGGTTTGGGGGGAGGGGGGGCTAGATGATACAGCCTTCACGGAAGACCAGGCATTGGCCGAGCTCAGCCGCAACTCGGCATGGTCGCTCACGGTGCGCCCGCGGTGTGAAGGAGCTCGACGCGCTCCCGCGGTGTGAAGGCGCTCGGCGCGTGCGTCCTCTGTAGCTCGGCACGGCCGACCGCAGCGTGAAGGAGACGGCGGAGCCGGAGGAAGATGACCTCAGCTGAAGGTTTCGCCTAGTAGAGGGTATGGGGATAATTCCATAATCAAATTATGAGGAAGTCTACAACGTTAAAGAGTCTAAAGATTCGAAAATCTTTAACCTAAATAAGAGGTAGATACTAGAAAGACTTTTGTCCAACAAGAATTCTTCGGCTTATGCGTAACCTCAACTATTACTATAAAAGGGACACAG
The DNA here is from genome assembly GCA_008636005.1 of Striga asiatica. Taxonomy (NCBI): domain Eukaryota; kingdom Viridiplantae; phylum Streptophyta; class Magnoliopsida; order Lamiales; family Orobanchaceae; genus Striga; species Striga asiatica. Next base: position 551,212 of record BKCP01004605.1, on the reverse strand, counting down.
GTTCATTCTTTTTACACAACACACACGCACGAATTTACTTTCTCGACATATTATCGTTGAACGTTGGGCTAACTTGAGCATCAGAGTGTTTTTTGCCGGGACCCCTCCCGAGGTCATCGGAGACGCCAAGGCGGTTCAAACCAACGGAAGGCGGTTCAAATCCGGTCGAGGCTCAATTTGCGCAACATAAATATTGAATTAAGGATGATTTATACGTAAATTTTATTGTTAAAATGACTATACATAAAAATATTATACAATTAAGTAGCAGTCTAATTCAACCACTCAGCCACTAAACCAGAGTAATTTGACTGATTTGAATGTGTCTATTACGAGATATAAAATACTTATCAAAAGAATAACCGATTTTTTCATCATACAATCCTAATACATGTTATTTCACATTTCTGTATTAATATTTACAAATAATTACAATCCAATGAATCTATTTATCACATATTATTTGTGGATTATTTGTAGTTTAGGTATAATATTACTCATCCAAAAGTATTTTTTAATATGAAGAATTATTCACTTTGTTATTACTTTTTTATTATTTCCCCTTATTCTAATAGTAGATTTGCTACAAGTTCGAGTTATTGGCCAAATTATTGTTAAACTTAAATAAAATAAATAATAATGTTAAAAAATGTTGTTTATAATCTTTAAACGTGTTATATAATAAAGTAATATGCAATATAAATATATATATTTTTTCAAAATGAAAAATTTGTGAAATTCGTTCATGATACTTGAAACATTATTCTTGCAACAAAAAAATGTTTAGGACTACCAAATTTGGAACTCATTATATTCTGGGGACCGATTTTGCAATTTTCACTCTCATAATAATCACTCAACGGTTCTGTCAAAATCCATTAACTTTTAACGGCCATGGGACTAAAATTGCAAAAAAGAAAAAAAAAAAAAAAACTAAATAACCATTTTTGCAACCCATGAGACCAAATTTGTAACACGGTCAACCATGTGGGACCAGTGTTATCAAATGGCGGCCAACGGTCATGGCAGTGCCATGGTGGTATGGCGCGGCGGATTTTTGACAATCCGCCATGCAAAATTTGGGAAGGGCGTGGTACTAAATTTGCAATTTTCTCTTCTTTCACAGGCAAATACCAAAAAGAGGAAAAAGAAAAATAGGAAAAAACAAAACCTGCACAATCTCTTCCCAAGTTGAATTCTCAGAGACCCCAAGAATTTGCCTAGCTTCTGCCTCGGTCATCATTTTACTGCCTCTCTTTATGTGGTGTGCTGCCTCCTGAGCAACCCCGTTTTTAGAGGCATCTGCAATTTAATTCGGTAGTTAGCAGGTGCTAAAGAGATACACCAGTTGAATCTTGAAGCATAGCTTAAAATTTGATACATCAATCTGGATATTAGGCGTCGGTCTACTAACTACCTCATGTGTTTCCACGGAAACACAAAAAGACATAAATAGAATAAACGAATTGCGCACAAAAAGCAAGGACAAGAGACTTGATATATTCGATAAAAATAGAGTTAGTGCACTTTATTCAGAAAAGGTCATGAACTAAAACAGTTTGAAGGATGACTTACTCGCAAGTGCCTGACGATATGCTTGAACAAGTGCTCTAGCCATTATGCCAGACCCCATAATGATCAAATTAGCAAGAATCTTGGCAGCCTGCAAGATATGCGACAAAATTGAATAGCCATTTATAAGAAAATAGAAAATATTTCAAAAGGAGGACACCGAGCTTGTGTATATGTTCCGTTGATCCCAAGTCCAAGTATAAAATTGTTCCACGACTCGCTTACAAAAAATAACATTGCTCGCCATTAAGACCCGAGCTAGATTTTGTGGAAATTAAAATATACTGGAAGGCTAAACGCACAAATTGCATATCTTAACCAATGATCAAGAGCTACTATGATAGACAATGTGCAAAATGATATCACCCTGCAGGCCAAACACCAACAGGCACGGTTTCCCAAGTTTTTGCAGCCACACCTAAGAAAACTCATATTATCATTCACCTAAATATGTTTCACCATACCAGCCATATTGAAATTTCATGGCCATGGCGTAAAAACTTTGTTAAAAAAATTCCCAGCCTTTTGAAATCCAAACTAAAACAAAATGCAAGCTTCATGATGAATATGAGGACAAAATATTGACATTCTAAATTACGTAGTTTGACTTTGAGCATTTCACATGGGTTGCAAATTTGGTCCCATGGGACCAAATTTACCAAATATGCGCTGACCTTAGCTTAAGGCATTTCACAGTTTCCAGTTTCCAGTTTACATCAGTATACAGAACTTTTCATGTCCCCTCTCTCAAATCTCATTAAAAATAAATATGACTATTTAAGGTGTTCAAATGCACAAGCCAACAACAAAAGCATGAATATAATTATGTGTGTGAAGATAGATAGGAAGTACGAGCATACCATTGCTAGAAAAAAAAATTGAATCACCAACTGATGCTTGAAGCAAACAACCTACACAAGGAGCAATGGTGAGCGATAATTTTAAAAATAATAATGAAGTAGAAACTCATAAGTTAGTCGTAAGAGTATGATCCAAGTAAAAGCTAAGGCTACTCAGTTAATATTAAAACAAAAGCTGATGTCACACATCAAACCTAAATATGGGAAAATAATATATAACTCTACAGTATCGAACAAAATTCAAAAGAACAAGGAACTAACAGTGGAAGCTTCTAACTAAAACACTAATTCAAAACAACTTCAACAAAACTAGAAATTCCAAGTTGACATAGAGAAACTCCATCCAGAAGGCAAGCTAAGATGGGCCCGAGATTCGTAACATGTCCGAATAGCAAGTCATGATCCACCCTAGATGTTACATATCTGAAAATTTTTCAAAAACATGGGGTGAGCCAAAAAGGGCTCAGTAGACAGAATGCAACATTTTTTAAAGCAATTTTATAAAACATCAACGCGTGCACTTATTGTGCAAAACGGATTTTATGAGAGCATGATATGCACAAACAAATCAAAAAAAAATCGAGAAATCAGATTGGTTCAAACAAGCAAAGCAAGTTCAATAACACAAACAGGAGCACTTAGTTACTGTGCCGATGTGGAAATACACCAGGATTGGCCGACGTCTTCTCCTATCAACCTTTTCCCTTCCACATAGCTTGACCTTTCTTTGGTAGAGACGAAACCCAAATGGCATCATATTCTAGAATATACCAAAAACTACGACCCAACCCCCTTGATGGCTCCAGTCCGACTAGGGTATGGACTAGACCATGCGTAGCAATGCTTTCCTCGTCATTACTATGTTTGCTCGCCGCAACTGTAGAATCTCGGGAGAATCGATGAACGCATCTCTACTCGGTTAATTGACCAAATCCATGCTTTCCGATAACATACACAAGACATGTTCAAGCTTATCGCATATTATCATGTATCGGGCATAGGAATTAAATAGTGATTCCAAGACACAATCATGAGCATAATGCAAATTCAAATATATGTTTTATGACAGAAGAAACATGTCATTAAGGATTTAAAATATGTCCTTATGAAATAAATTATAGTTCCTTGTAAAGAATTAATTTTCAAAACTTTTGCCTACTAGGTGTGACAAACAAACCTTAATTATTGGGTCAGACTTAGGCTCGGCTCAACAAATCAATGTACTTCGAGAACCCAAATGTCAGAAAGGAAGGGACAGCGTCAAACAGACAAACCACACGTTAGCTTTGTGCAGCGTTTGTATTTTCACAACAACTTAATCCATAAAATAGATATCGAGTTGCTTCCTGAAGAAATGAAAACATAAGATATTGAACTAAAACTCTTGTGAAGACTCTTAGGAGGTATCTTTTACTAGAAATCAATGTTATTAATAGCGGATTATGGTAAATGGCGAGGCCCCTTCACTAAGTTAGCATGGCTGTTTGTCAAAACTTCACCACGCCATATCGCCATGGCCGCCATTTGATAATACTGCTAGAAATTAGATATTTGATTCAGTCTTACATGAATTCCATATCGCAAAATAGAAAATAGGGAAGAACAGAAACTCTCCCTCCTAGTCTGGCTGGCTATTCTAGTCTTGACGGCTCCATGCCAAATCGAAGGAATGCACTTCCTTATTGATATTTCTGGGAGGGCATAGAAACCTCTGCTTGAACATGAGCTATAGCCCCTCTGGATTGAGCTTCATAAACGGCTGAGAAACTGCCCACCCAGAATTCTAAGGTGAGCTTTCTTACGCTAGCTACTAAGAGGAAAACATAGTGAAAGTATGAAACAGACCATGCAGCGCCAAACGGACCGGCCTATCTATTTATTGAACACACCAGACCAGCTATGAATTCACTTCTCAGCTATCACCTTCAGTGTAATCTGATATGGGTTCGTGACGGACAGGCTCAATTAGGAGAAGACAAACTACAAAATTACGAGTGAAGACTCCCAACACTTGTGAGCAGGTTAAGAAGATGAAAATGGTCCAAAAATCAGCACAACTACATTGACCTAAAGCTAAGCACGACACTTGTATTTTGAGTATTACCTTTTATGAAAAATAGATAGAGAAGAGTCATATCTACGACGTTCATGAAGTATTGGAAGCAAAACAAGATGTTAGGTAAGGGAAAAAGTATCATAAACAGGCAGCAAGGAGATGTTTGACATAAAACAACCCTGTGCAGTGATTGTATTTTGAGAATAACTGTTCATATAAGATAGATAATCGGGGAATTCTTGTGCCCACCTAAAGGCAACAATTGATTGAGATACAAGTTTCTTGAAGAAACCAAAAACAGACAGCTACATTACAACTTACAAGGGTCAAAACAGCAGTAAAATTTATCAACAACAACTTTGAAAAAGTACAATTAAGTCTAAATGTTCATTAAATTTCCAAAAGTACACTTACTTCACCGGAGCTTACTCAGGAGTCAAACTCAACACAAATAAGCTAATCGCACATACAGCCAGCACACTTCATGCAAACGCATACCCACAGCCCGCACACCTCACACAACCCAAATTGAAATTCATAATTACCAACATGATACTAGAGACGAGGACTTTCGCAAAATACAAGTTTAATAAAGTTCTGGTAGCCCAAAGGTTGAACACGAAGGTTGTGTTCAGGGCTCGTCAGCCTGCGGCCATTTTTGGCCCCGTTCCAGTCTATTCGGTTCCAATTCCAAAAATTGTGCATGCATATGAATTCTACAAACAATTTAGCATATAATTCAGAAGGTTCTACCAGCAAGAGGATAGCTGTACAGTGGCGAACAGCAATGGAAAGGAAGATAAAAAGAAGAAGAAAATTCTTGGCAGAGAGTTGTATATACTTATCCAAAACAAATTTATATTAGAATGGGATAATCAACGCTGCAAAGCAATGGAAAACAAGAAAGCAGAAGAAATGTGGAGAAGTGTGTGAAATCAGCTCCCGTGACGCTTATCTGAAGGCCAATTTTGTTAAAAGAAAAAAAGAGACAGAAAGAAAGAGGTAAATTATGAAAAACGAATTCACTTAAAACACATCTCAACTTTATGAAAAATAAAAAGGAAATCCGACGAACCCTCTAAGAGTTAAAACACATCTCAATTTTCATTGTATATAGAGCACTCTGATAGGGCTATAGATCAAATTCCACTAACTAACGCTAATTACCCCAATTTCACACCCGATTAAACAAATCTAAAACCAGAAAAATCATAAATTTAGAATTACAGAAAAGAAAAAAAAAAACTTTTTTATACCTTCTCGTGAAGGTGAAGTCAACCCCTCGACGTTATAAGGTGTTGGGAGAGCAGAAACGCTTGACGGCGATGAAGCGGGCGCTTGAAGGGTGTGGGGAGAGGCGAAGAAGCAGATTTGGCTTGTATTGTGGAGGAGAGAGAGAATGTTCTTAATTTTCTTCTTGGGCCGGAGTTTGAAGATATTTTGTAGGTCACCGTTTTAACCCAACACGGAAAAAGGGCAGGCCCGAAGGCAAGGACGGTCCAAAATGGCCCGTAGCTAAACTGGTCAAATAGAGGCCTGAGATCAACAAGGTCGCCCATTTTGTTGAGTTATCGACCTTATATCTCATTTTTGGTGAAAAAAAGTCATAAACATGTCTTTTATAAAAGATTATTTCATCAATAATCCCATAGGTATAGAATTCCACAATTAAACATTTGTTGTAATTGAGTGTGTTAAATGAGTTGGTTGGGTGTTTTATTAATTGTAATCCCAACACTCACCCCAATAATGCTCAAGACGTGTGATGCCAACTAATGTCCAGCTCCCTTCCCAATCACTTGGTTATTTAATGTTTATTGGCATCTAATGGCGACCTTCCTCAATTAATGTGTCAGGCATCTCTTGTAAATTATTATGTGGTTGGGTGTGGCAATTAATTGATTAATGAGTTCAACCACAACAATTGCTCTTGTATCTATATAAATAGAGAGAGCTGGAGGAAGAGAAGAAGACGCAAAGAAGAAAAGAAAAGAAAGTGAAAGAGTTTTACTTGTCTCGGCTTTAATCTTTTCGTTTTGTTTTTAAGCTTTAATTTATTCTTCAGTTGTAATTTATTTTTTAGTTAAATTGTAATTTTATATTTTAGATTATTTGTAAGAACTGAAAAATACATATCAGTTCGTAGGATTCCCGTGTAATTTATACCAAGGAAATAACAATCGCAAGAAGAATATCACGACCTACAGAACTGATGGCATCTACCGGAGATGGTTCCTACACTCAGCAGCGGATCAACCCTGTTGTTCATCCTGTACCGGTTGTCCATGTCCCTACTGCTGAGAAGCCCAAAAAATTCATTGGGCTTGATTTCAAGAGATGGAAACAAAAGATGCATTTTTACCAGACCACTTTGGGTTTGGTGAAATACTTAAGGATGACCCCCCGGTTATTGCTGAAAATGAGACCAATGTTGAACTACGCACTGCGTACGAGGCTTGGGGGCAAAGTGATTACCTTTGTTGTAACTACGTCCTGAACGGACTTAGTAACGAGTTGTATAATGTGTACAGCTCGGTTGGTTCTGCCAAAGAGCTTTGGGCTGCTTTGGAGAAGAAGTACAAGACTGAGGATGCCGGGGCGAATAAATTCGTCGTCGGCAAATTTCTTGACTTCAAAATGGTTGACACTAAGACCGTTGTGTCTCAAGTGCAAAAGTTCCAACTCATCTTGCACGATATCCATGCTGAAGGGATGTCTCTGAGCAAGTCATTCTAAGTTGCGGTTGTGATTGAAAAGCTGCCGTCGGGTTGGAAAGACTTCAAGAACTACCTCAAACATAAGAGGAATGAGATGAGTCTTGAAGACCTGGTTGTTCGTCTTCGTATTGAGGAGGACAACCGTAACTCATCTGGAAAATCTCAGATGATGGAGGCTCGTGCTAATTTGCTGGAGCAAGGCAATTCGAACAAGAGAAAGCCCCTCAACAAGGGGAAGCAGCCTGCCAAGGTTTGGAAGTTTACCGGAACCTGTTACAACTATGGAAAGCCAAACCATATGGCGAAAGACTGCAAGAGGCCAAAGAAGGCTGAGACAAAGAAAAGGCAACCGAGTGCCCTTGTTGCTGAACACGGCCATGTGCCGGATGAACTGACTGACTTTGATATGTCGGCAGTGGTGTTTGAAGCCAATATGGTGGATAACCCAAGGGAGTGGTACATCGATATTGGTGCCACTCGTCATTGTGTTCCGATAAGGAGGTATTTTCTGAATACACTCCTGCTAAGGGTTGGAAACTTCACATGGTAAACTCCTCCATGACTGATGCTGAAGCTGACTTCTGGAAAGGAGTTGAAGCTTAAGAATGTTCTGCATGTCCCAGACATCCACAAGAATTTGGTCTCCGGATCTCTTCTTGTTGAGCATTGATTTAGGCTGGTATATGATGCTAAGTTTGTTCTTAGCAAGTTTGGAATATTCCTTGGTCGTGGGTATCTCGACAAGGGTTTGTTCAAAGTGAATGTAATGGTCGTGAGCCGTGTAACCGTTACTAATGATAATGAAAGTCTATTTCCGTTTATACCGTTGAATGCTCTGATTTATGGCATATTATATTGGGACATGTAAATATAAATGCAATTAAACGGTTGATGAATTTAGAATTAATTTCTAATACTAAAATCGAATCACATAAGAAATGTGAAATTTGTAATGAAGCAAAAATGGCTAAGTTGCTTTTTCACTCGGTGGAAAGGAGTACTGAACCATTAGGCTTGATTCATACTGATGTATGTGATATGAAAAGTGTGCAAACAAGAATGGGTAAAAAGTATTTTATTACTTTTATCGATGATTGCACAAGGTTTTGCTACTTATATTTGTTAAGAATCAAAGACGAGACTGTGGAAGCGTTTAAGATCTATAAGACCGAAGTTGAAAATCAACTCGGTAAAAGGATTAAAATAATCCGAAGTAATAGGGATGGGGAGTATATAGCTCCTTTTGAACAAATATGTACTGAATATGGCATAATTCATCAAATGACGACCCCTTATTCTCCACAGTCTAACGGTGTTGTTGAACGCAAGAACCGTACGTTAAAAGAAATGATGAATGTCATGTTGATAAATTCGGGACTACCCCAAAGCATGTGGGGGAAGCTGTTTTAACAGCAAATCATATCCTAAATAAAATATCACCTAAAGGGAAAGATGAGACTCCTTACGAATTATGGAAAAATCGTAAGCCGTCTTATAAATAATAAAATACCTGAAAGTGTGGGGGTGTTTGGCTAAGGTTTCAGTTCCTGAACCCAAACAAATGAGAATTGGACCAAAGACGGTCGATTGTGTATTTATTGCATATGCTTATAATAGTATGGCATATAGATTTCTGGTTCATAAATCAGAAAATCCAGAGGTATCTGTGGGTTCCACGATTGAGTCGAGGAATGCTATATTCTTTGAGAATATTTTTCCTCTGAAGGAAAGAGCAGAATCTAGTTCTAAACGAATATATGAACTGCTAGTGGTTCTGTAGCAGATGGTACTGATGAAGAACCGAGACGTAGTAAAAGGGTAAAAACGGTAAAAAAGTTTGGACCTGATTTTATTACGTACATGTTGGACGATGAACCGAGTTCCATAAAAGGAAGATTTGTCCAGCCCAGATGGACCACTCTGGGAAGAAGCTGTAAATAGTGAAAACGAGTCCATTATGCAGAATCATACTTGGGAGTTGGTTGATCTCCCTGATGTTTGTAAACCTTTAGGATGCAAGTGGATCCTAAATAAGAAATATAAAGCTGATGGATCGATTGATAAGTTTAAAGCACGTTTGGTGGTCAAAGGCTTTAGATAAAAGGAAGGGTATGATTTCTTTGATACTTATTCACTAGTTACGCCTTTAGCGTCGATAAGAGTGTTTCTTTCGATTGCTGCTTTGCACAGTCTTGAGATTCACCAAATGGATGCCAAGACGACATTTTTGAATGGTGAATTGGAAGAAGAAACATACATGGAACAACCTGAAGGGTTTGTTGCACCTGGACAAGAGAGAAAGGTGTGTAGATTGATCAAATCATTGTACGGACTGAAACAAACTCCGAAACAATGGTATTTGAAATTTGATGACATGATGTTGTCAAATGAGTTCAAAATCAACGAATGTGACAAATGTGTTTATGTCAAGGGTACATCAAATACATTTGTGATTGTATGTCTATATGTAGACGATATGTTGATCATGGGGAGTAGCCCTGAAGTGATCATGGATACGAAAAGAATGTTGAAAAGAAATTTCGACATGAAAGATATGGGTTTGGCTGATGTTATTCTTGGAATAAGGATTATCAGAACCCAAGATGGAATTGTCTTGTCACAATCTCATTATGTAGAGAAAGTGCTCAAGAAATTTGATATCTATGACGGTGCACAGTCTAGGTGTAAGACACCCGTTGATCTAAGTATAAATCTGGTAGCCAATAAAGGTCAACCAGTGGCTCAGTTGGAATATACGGATAATAGGGAGTCTGATGTACTTGACGAATTGTACACGACCAGACTTAGCCTACCCGTTGAATAAGTTGAGCAGATTTACAAGCAATCCCAGTCATGAGCACTGGAATGCTTTGAGAAGCGTACTTAAGTACATGAGTTACACTCTTGAATACGGACTAAAATACTCGAGATACCCAGCCGTACTTGAAGGGTACTATGATGCAAGCTGGATATCAAATTCGAGAGATTCTCGCTCCACTAGCGGATATGTTTTCTGTATTGGAGGAGTTGCAGTTTCGTGGAAATTCATAAAACAAACGTGTATAGCTCGGTCAACGATGGAATCGGAGTTCATCGATTTAGACAAAGCTGGAGAAGAAGCAGAGTGGCTTAGAAATTTTTTATCCGATATTCCATGTTCGGATAAAACTTTGCCGCCTGCTGTGATAGCCAAGCTGCTATAGGTACGGCGCAAAAAACTTGTATAACGGTAAGTCTAGACATATTTGTCGTAGACATAATACCGTATGTCAATTGATCTCAGATGGTGTTATTTCTATTGACTATGTGAAGTCTAAGAAAAATTTGGCTGATCCTTTGACGAAAGGATTGAATAGAGATCAAATTGGAGTTTTTCTAGAGGGAATGGACTTAAAAATCCACAATGTAAAGAATGATCATAGTGGTAACCCTACCATACTGAGTGGAGATCCCACGAACTTGGTTCAAAGGGAAAACTAGCTATGAAAATTCAGTTGAGCACTTGGAACATATGAATGTCCAAAGCTATTCCCCAGAGCACTTCAAGTGCAAGATGACATGTTGATTGTGGTGAGAGTAAGTCATATGGACTTCTAATGAATCCCTAACCTTGTAAAGGTGGAGTATGACAGAATACTCTTGATAGGGAGGTCACCTATATAAGTGTGAAGTGTGGGCCGCTTCAAATGTAAACACTTATAAATCCATTGTGTTGTCCATGGCCAAACTGGACACAACAATAGAACGTAATGGAGTTAAAGCTCTATTATGTGAATGTCATTGTCTCGGTGTACACTATGGAGGAATAGTTCAAGGCATTATGTCCACTAGGCCGCCAGTGCATCCGATGATGTTTACTAAGAAATGTTCAAAGCCAAAAGCTACATTTTCTGATGCAATAAAGTTTGCTGAGGATTGAGAACAATAGTATATATATTTAATTTACACTCGTGTGGGGAATTGTTGTAATTGAGTGTATTAAATGAGTTGGTTGGGTGTTTTATTAATTGTACACCCAACACCCACCCCAATAATGCTCAGGATGTGTGATGCTAACTAATGTCCAATGTTTGTCCCATTTTTGTTACGTTTTTCATGTCTATTTTCTCGTTCTTTTTCCCCCATTTTGAGTCATTTGTGTGGTTTTAGAGTCGTTTTGTCATTTATTTCATGTTTCGCGTCTTTGTGAGTATTTTTGTGTTTTTCGTGTGTTTTTCCGGTTTCCTTCGTTTTTCTTTCATTTTTGGTGTGCAGGTCGGAAGCTTTGGGAGGACAAGTTTTCAGGAAAATATGTGCTGGGATTACATAGTTAGATAGAGGGGTTCGTTAGCTACGCGTAGGAAAAACGGAACTCAATTCCGAGTTCAAACGAGCCCGAAAAGCAAAGTCCAGCAGGCTGCCCAGAACCTTAGCGCCGCTAAGGCACCTTAGCGGCGCTAAGGCACACAGGATAGCGGCGCTACACAGTACTGGCCCGAACGGCTAAGGCACCTTAGCGGCGCTAAGGTCCCCTGCAAGTCCCAGAATGGTATAAGAACCTCAAAAACTCGTTTTCTTCTCGATTCTTTCACCATCAGCTCGAAGGGGGAGGAACCCTAGGTCCGAAAATCACCTCCCCCCTTCATTTTTCTCCTTCTTCTTCCTCTTCTCCTTCTTCTCATTCCTCCTCTTCTTCTTCTTCATCTTCTTCTTCTTTGTTTTTCCTCTTCTCTTCATCTTTCTTTTCCAATTTTCTTCTTCTTTTTATTAGTATTCAAGGATTAAGCTTGTAATTCAAATTCAACACTTGGAATTGCGATTTATTGTAAGTTCTTCTCTTTATTTTTAATTCATGAATACTGGTTGAATTGAGAGAGATGATGGATTGTGTTGAATTGACATTACTTAGCTAATTCTTATTGCTAGGGATATGGGATGATTGTTCTCGTTTAACGTGTATTTGTCGGGCTTGAATTGTTCGTTCTTGTGCGGTTGATTTGATTACGAATTGATGAAATATTGTTTGATTGATTGATATAATCGAAGAGTGACACTTCGATCTTGCAATTGGAAACAATTGAATGTTGATTAGTCGTGTTAGGGTTTTGTTGATTCTATATGATTAGTCGATTAACTCTCTTCTAATTTAATTAGCGACTTTTAGAACCGAAAGGGGAGAAGTCGTAGACTTAGGCTCGAATGAGGTAGATGATTTCGTAATTGAATAGTCGATAGGTTTTGGATTGAAATACGTGCTTGTCCATGACTCGTCCCTTGTTACGAATAGTTATTGGAATTGGGATAATTGGCCTGTGTCGTATGCTCAAGTTTGTTCGTCTATGTTCAATCCCTTGTTACGAAGAGTTATTGGGAGCGAACCGCTAGATGCTTAAGCGAGAGCGTCAATCTAGAATAGAATGATTAATGTCCTGGTGTGCAAATAGAACTTGAATTACTTATCCCCGACTCCCTAGCTTCTTTATCGTTGTTTTGTTTATATTTTTAGGTAGATTATTATTTATTTCATTTCTTAGTTAATAATTATTCAACCCCCCTTATTTGATTAGAGTGTTTAGGATTTTATTTTCTTTTTGTGTGAAATCAATACTGAAGCTAAATTCCGAACCGCCTTCCTTATGAGATCGATCCGGGGAATGAATCCTTCGATTAGGTACTCGGTAAAAATAACAATTTGTACACAATATCCAACTCCCTTCCCAACCACTTGGTTATTCAATAGAATGAATTTCACTCGTGAAGGGAACCTTCCTCAATTAATGTGTCGGGCATCTCTTGTAAATTAATTATGTGGTTGGGTGTGGCAACTAATTGATTAATGAGTTCAACCACAACAATTGCTCTTGTATCTATTTAAATAGAGAGTTGGAGGAAGAGAAGAAGACGCAGAGAAGAAAAGAAAAGAAAGTGAAAGAGAAGAAAAGGAAAGAGAGAGAAAAGAATAGAGGGAAAGTGAGAATAAAAATATTCAGTCCAAATGAATATTTGAGGGATCAAAATATTACTAATAAAAATAGAGAAAAATTATCTAAGAGATATTTTTATTTCTATTTTTTAGTGCTCGATTCTCGACTCCGTTTAAGTTCGCCGGAGTTCGTAAATCTGGTGTGCTACAGATTTAGAGACGTTTGCCGTTGTATCTTTATTCCCATGTAATTTATACCAAGGAAATAACAAAATTTTCATTCCAAATTTAGATTTTTTTATCTCTTTTCGTTCATCCGTTTTCTCTTTATCTCTTTTCTTTCTCTCTGTTCTTCATTTAATTTTTTCTCTTCTTTCTCTTCTCCACGCATGTTCTCTCTTCTTCTTCACTTTCTTTCTCTTCTTCCACGCATGTATAAGAAGAAAACAATCAAACAGGAAAAAAAAACAAGAAGAAGATTGATATTATATATTTACATGACACTTAAATTAACTAACAAGCAACACAAAAAATTATTATTGCAAAAAATAAAAGATTATCAATAAAATATGAATAACTTAAATTTGATAAAACAAATCTATGTAACTCAAATCATGATGATTTTGAAAATCCAATCTATTCTTTTAAACATCAGTAGAGCCCCATGTCTGCACTTCAAAATGGGCGTTTTACTATTTAACAAAGGAATTGGCCAACTTCAAAATAGGCTTTTTAGGTATCTATTCCATGAATAGAATCGTGTATATCACATAAACATGTTTGATAGTAAATCATTTATATTTATCTCTTTCAATTATATTTATCTCTTCAAACAAACTTTATCAAACTAAGAATGTTATATATAACGAAGTGTTCAGTAATATAAAGATTTTATTTTCGTGATATTTGTACCGTCATGATCATTCATTTATTAGACAATTTAAATGCAAAACTATATTATAAAAAGCAAGTAGATAATACAAGCCCCGTGCATTGCACATGTGCTTACTAGTATATATAAAAAAGTTACTAGAAAATTTGACTAGTAAATTCAACGATTTGACATTCTAATGTAGGATTTTTTTATTTTTTTTTGGTTAAAGATTTTGTAACAACCAATGTTTAAGTAAATGAGATTTTATTTATTACTTGGGTAATCTGCTGAGCTGTGTTCGGCCTTTTTTCTCTTGGGTAATTTGAGGAATCTTCCAACAGTCTTGCTGGAGTGGACCTTTCACCTATTCATACAGGTTGTACTGTTGAATGCTGTTTGTGTGTAGTACAACTGTGTGTAGTACAAGATACAAAAATTCTATAGACCCATCAGATGGTTTTCTTATGGAGTCATCTATCACTTAATGCATTAACACCTGTCCAAAATGTATTTATTGCAGGACATGTGTCAATACACTATTGGTGCATAAGTGTGGATGACTCCACAAGTCGAGCCATCCGATGGCTCCATAGCAAAACTGGTACAAGAAATTTATCTATTTTTAGAAGGTACGCCAACATTGCATGACTAATGATTATGCCAGAATCTCGACCTTAATATGAGCAAGGGGGAATTGACACATGTCCCTGACATTGTTGTAGTTGGCGGCCATATCCTTCATTAATGCATTTCGTGTTAGCTACTCCGATCTAGTGCTCGGCGTTTTCTTTTCTTGAGAATAACGTGTTCGGTTGGGATCTGACAAGCTCGGCGGCATCTACATGCCAATCTCTTTTAACTATCCCGAAACCGCACTTACGTGTCACGTCCCTATCGGAGGTTAAGTTCGGATGTCAACATTTTTTTAAACCACGTGATTAATAACTTTCAAGAAAGCTTGAAATAAATTCGGTTGCATTTAATTAGGAAAAAACCATGTGATTAATAACTTTCAAGATATTTTGAAACAAAAGCGTTTGCAATTATTTAGGAAAAAGAAAATGATTCAAATCAATTACACTTTATAAGGAAAAAACCGTGTGCAACTTTTTAAAATTTGATCTCACCCTAAAATTGTGTCTTATGATTCCTTTTTTCTTAACCAATTTACTGAAATTTTGGTGAGTTAATTTCAAATCAATTGTATTAGAAAAAAAACGATACATATTTGATGTTTACACGATATCTCCTAAAAAAACACGTGAGATTTTATTGTTTAAAACCGTGAGATTTTGATGATAATACTAAATTTTTTATTTTTGTAACAATCTACTTCACATTTGTAAAAAAACGTTTATTCTTTTTACATTTTCTTAACAATTTTTTCGATATTTTGGTTTAATAATTTCAGATCGAATATTTTTTTATACGTTCCATGAATAGAATCGTGTATATATCCAATAAACATGTTTGGAGCCGAGTCTGTCGTTGTCGGACCAAGACACGATTGGTGCAAAGGGGACAAAAGAGAAGGGCAGTTTGGAGCCGCGGGTTGTTGTCAGTTCAGAGTAAAACCCACCAACTTCACGGGTTTGGGGGGGGCTGCTGTGACCCACTAACAGCAGCCCCAGCTGTTAAATAACAGCCTTTGGATCAGATAAAACTAAAACTAGATCCAACGGTTATAAATAAATGATAAATTAAATTATTCTTATCAGCTCACACCAGCCCCTATCCCTTTCCAATCACTATTATTTTTTCATCCCGTTTTTCTTCCTGAAGTTTCCAATCACTGGCCATAAATAAATGAAATTTTTTTCTTCATCCCGTTTTTCCTTATCTCCGGCGACATCCGTACGTTTCCGGAGAGCCACAGCCATCTCCGAAGCCCTGTCTGCAGAGAGGTCCGGCAACGAAGGAGGAGACCGACGACCCCTACCCCGACCGGCGACCTCCGTTCCGTGGACCCAAACCGCCGAGATACGCACGACAATCGCCAATTTACGACGGCGGCAGCGAAGGGACAAGCACCTCCGACCATCTTCAGGCGACGAACCCGCCAGACCTGCCTCTGTCCCGGCGACCCGGTTCCCAGAACCGGTGATTTGAGTCATCAGCCTCCCGACAACTGAGAAGCGGTGTCCGGCGCTTGAGTCATCAGCCTTCCGGTGAGGGGCGAATTTCCCGGAGGATTCGAGTTCGGCCGTTTAAGTTACGATTTCAAAGATTGTTTCATTTTTTTTTTTGTGAGTGATTCTCTGAGTTCCTTTCAGAGATTGTTTCGATTTTAAGTACCTTTCAGTGATTTTCTTTTTTGTGAATAATGTTCTAATTTGAGTGATGTTTAATTTTGAGAGATTGTTTCAATATTTTTCAGTGATTTTTTTTTTTGTGAATAATGTTCTAATTTGAGTGATGTTCTAATTTGAATAATGTTCCTTTTAGTGATTTTAAGTTCCTTTCAGTGATGTTTAATTTTCAGAGATTCTCTGAGTTTTTTTTTCTTGTATTAAATTTTTTGATTTTGTAGTTTGGTCCAATAATTTTGTGAATAATGTTCTAATTTAAGTATGGAATTCTGGAATTTGGATATCTGAAACCATATGAAGTTTAGAAACCACACTCACAAAACACTTCATACAAAAACCCCCCACAAGATCAACACTTCTCAATATTCAACTACGTAACAGAGATTGAAAAGTGTTTAACTTCTAAACTTCAAATTTCATAACAGGAAACGATTTCAAAGTTTCAAGTTCCAAAAATATTCACACTGTCTTAATTCTCCAAAATCTGTGAACTTCAGAACATCACAAGGAACATCAAGCATCACATTTTCAAAACAACAGAGATGTTTAAAATCTTGACAATCAGACCCCAGCATTTCAACCAGTCCCTAGCACTTCAATAAGGCTTCAAATTACAGGTTGGCTTCAAATTACAATCAGGCCCCAGTATTTCAACCAAAAACAGCCCCAACACTGAAAAACAATAAAAGAATAACATCCACCAAGAGACACTGGAAGTAAATGTGAGGAAAACTAGCAGAAACATGAGGCAAACTAACAATTTAAAAACTCAACCATTCAACATATACTACTACATTATCAAGGTAAATACGTACCATTCTAATTTGGAGATACCGTCAAGTGCGTTAAAGCAATATCGCCATCCACATTTTCTTGTTGATGATGGTGCTCCGCTACTCGAGAATTTAAGTTTTCTTGTGAATTAGTCATCGATCGACACGGCTTATATGACAACAATGAAACAAAAAAGAGAATAAAAATATGTTAGAATGTATTAATGCATTTTTCAAACACATAAAATATAATGATTACCTCTTTCAATGATTTTGATTTTTTGAACTTCCCAACATGTTTTTCGATCCAACTCTTTGGCCGCTTTGTTCTCCTTCTCCCGTCCTTTTTTTTTTCAAGCCTTTCATATTTTCAATTTTATCATCTATGTTGGACGAAGGAACTTCTTCATTTGCTATCTCATTTTTTGTTGTAAAAGCAAAAATTTGCTTATTACAATCATTCACTATTTTCTCCATGCAACTTCGTGTCACTTCATGAGCGGAAGCTTGAAGTGTCATCCGTAAGAGTTGAGATTGAAGCCTTTGGACCCATTCTCCAACATCTTCTACACCATCAATTTTTTCTTTGTTCAAGCATTGCACTTTTCACGCCTTTTGTCCACCTTCCCATTATGTATTTTTGTGGAATGCACATCACATCCTGAATAATAAATACTTTTAAGATATGGCAACACAATATTCCCATAATTTCGAACTTTCTACAATTACAAACGACCCAATCTTTTGTAGGATCAAAGAGTACTTTCATCTCATTTTCTCTTGAACCATGAAGACGAACCACATATTCATGCGGACATTGAGCCTCATTTTTCCTTTTTATCACCACTCTTAAAGCGGCACGAAGTTCAATTTGGAAAAGTGTAAAAATTTTCAGGAGTATACAACTGTGACACTTGCATCAACAACAAAGAATCATACAATTCAAGTGGAGGTATTTTCTGTCTCGCATCAAAGTCGGCTTTAAGCTCCCGCTCTCTTTTTTCATCCGCGACCCTATCAAATTGCCTGAAAAAATCTGAAATATTCGTATCACATTTTAAATAGGATTTCAAATCACTATTTAAACAGTCACTCAATTGAGTGCTTCTTATTCCCTATTCCCAGGGTAAACGCATACTTCATGTAACACTTGGCCCACTTCTCTTTCAACACATACGTACGCGATAGCCATTCATTATCGTGCAAATCATAATTATCAAGTAATTTTTCCATTCTCTTTCAAAATCATCCTCTTCTAAATATTCAAACATACGCCTCTTAAAATCCGTTAAGAATGAAGAGTCGTCTTTCATGCGCCAACCCAAATGTTTGATCCCATTTTGATTCAAGTGCCACGTGCAAAGCCCGTGTCGTGTATTTTACAATACTTTTGCCAAAGCATTCGCCATAGCCGCATCTTGATCTGTAAAAATGGTTTGCGGCTCTTTACCTCCATGAGCATTCAAGAACATTTCAAAAAGCCATGCAAACGAATCAGCAGTCTCATCATACAAAAGTGCACCACCGAAAATTACCATTTTCCTGTGGTGATTAAATCCCGTGAACACACCGAAGGGCCTCAATTCTTTAGTTGTGCCATAAGTGGTGTCAAATGTAATTACATCGCCAAAATCACCATAATCAACAATCATCCTCGAATCTGCCCAAAATATATTAGTGACTAATTCATCAGTATCAAATTGCATTGAATAAAAAAATGAAGGATCTTTACGTTTTCTTTGTTTGAAGTATCGTATTATACTTCCCAACTCACCATACACCATGTTTTTTTCTCTTTTAGAGCGCAAGTAAGTCTTTTGATCTTCCAATATATATCGAACTTTATCCCAACCTCCTGCTTCTCTAATCCTCAAGTGGTGTGTTGCATTTGAGGTGAGTCCGACATCATGTGCCAAATCAATAGCAGCGGCGGCGGCCCGGCTCACTTGCCTATGGGATCTGAACATATGACTCGTTTCTGGAGGCTCAAGTTCATGATTATGTTCTGCAACGAACTCTTTAATCTTGTACTTTCCAATCGACCTCTCCAAAACTACATTTAACTTAAACTTGCATGATGTTCTTTCTTCCCATCGATGGACGACTCCCACCCTCCTTTTATCTGCAGCTCTTTTACCCTCCTTGCGACAAACGAAAATTGTGTTATTATATACCCCATCCTTTTGGCTCTTATTGCGATAATTTATTCTAACCCCAAATCCCATCAGCTTCCCATAATTTTGCCAACAATCCCATGCTTCATCAAAAGTATTAAAAATCATTCCAACTCTTGGTTCATCGTTTGATGTCCGGCCGCTACTTATAGTGTTACCGTGCATAGCATCATCCACAATTTCCTTCTCAATATTCGTAGAATTTTCAAAAACCAAATCTTGCTCACAATCAGCAGAACATATGTTTCTCCTACATATAAGCATATACACATAGAATTTTAGCAAAAAATAAAAAATAAAAAATACACAATACAAACACATACCATCAGTTAAATACAAAAATATTAAATTAGAATTACATTTCTTTCACCTATCACCTAAGCAAAACAAAATAATATTCAACCCTCCAAGCACATTTACAATGAACAACAAGAACATAGAAAAAAAAATTGAAAAACTTACTCTGTAGGGTTTTTCTTTTTAGGCTCTATCTTCTTACCAATTTCAGGAAAAAAAATCATTGTCTGTTATTGGGTCCAAACACATAGAATCAATTTCGATATTTTTTTCGGACCAAATTTCTTCCGTTGATGTGATATTTGGAACATCATGTTGCTCCTCCATGCTTTCTCCTCACGCAGAGCAAATCCTCCAAGAAAAATATGCAAAGGGAAACAATTTATAAACAATCGGTATCCCAATCACTCACTTCGGAGGTTAAGGAGATTACCGGTCACCGGAACAAATCGGACGGAGTTCAGCTCGCCGTCGCCGCTGCTTGTTGGACGGAGTTTAGCCGTCGAACGTCCTGTCGCCGCCGCTCTCTGTCATTTAGTCACAGCCGCCGCTCGCCTTCTTCTCCTCGTCGTCGGCTGAAGTGTGCGTCGTCGATTGACAGAAAATGTGATGTCGAAACGGAACGGAGGTCGCCGGCCGGGTTAGGGGTCGTCGGTCTCCTCCTTCGTCGCCGGAGTTATCGCCGGACAGAGCTTCGGGGATGGCTGCGGCTCACCGGAATGTACGGATGTTGCCGGTGATAAGGAAAAACGAGGACGAAATTTTTTTCACAAATTCATATAGAGTGGGCTGCAGTGAAAACTGCAGAAGGCTGTTAATTAGGTTTGAACTGATAGGGATGAAAAACGGGATAGGGGCTTGTGTGAACTGATAAGAATAATTTAATTTATCATTTATTTATAATCATTGGATTCAATTTTAATTTTATCTGATCTAAAGGCTGTTATTTAACAGATGGGGCTGTTGTTAATGGGTCACATCAGCCCCCAAACCCCAACTTCACAGTAGCCGAAAGTGGCGGTGGACAAATGGCGGCCGCTGCTATTCTTTTATGGCGTGTTTGCATTTTTTCACACCCATAATAATTTGTGAATATTTTTCATTCATTTCCTTTGTGTATGTATTTATTTGACATTTGTGTGATATTCACCATCATTATATGCTTATTGATGATAGTCAAAATAAGGGATGAATGGAGGCAGTGGTGGATTGGTAGGTCGACTTTTCAGTCGCTGTGGGTAGGTGTGGATAGAGAACTAAAATGGGTGGGGACAAATATGACTTTTTGGTTTGTATCTCCATGGTGATTGTTTATGGATTTAATTAATTTTTATTTGATTTATTTTTTAATTATAGTTAATTTTAAAAAAATATGATATGGTTAATTGTTAGTGAATATATTCAAATAAAATAATTAAAGATGATTTGATATAAAGTAAAAGAAAAATGATTGGAAGTGATGAATAGTTACTTATGTGAGTGAATAAATAGTGAATTAAAGTTGATGTGATATGTAAGAATGATTAGTTGATATTATTTAATTATATTGATAATATTGAAGATGGCGGAGTTGAGATAAATTTGAGTTTTGATTAACTTTTTTGAGTTAGAATCTATAAACAATCACCCCTAAGACAACCAACCGCAATGGGTAGCATAAAATTATTCAATCCAAATTATCAATCATAAATAACAAATACATATATTACCTAATCCACAATCCATTCATGGCATATTAATTTAATACAATCTCATCCCCGAAACCAAACGAACCCTAGGACAACAAATATCAACACTCAATCCATCATGGGTCAAATAGAATATATGCTACACTTAAAAAGATCTAATCTTTAAGGCTTACAATCACAAATTTTCCACCAGGGCTGGCACGACGGGTCAATGCAGAGACGAGACCAGTTCAATTTGGTGCATTGGACCGAGTAACATCAAACCTTGTCAAAACCTGATCAACCTGACCTTGATCCATTCAACCAAGGCACCGACCCAATTGAGTCAACCCTATTTGACCCGGTCACTATTCTTTTTTTATTTTATAAAATATTTTTTATTATTTTAAATAAAAACTATGTATAAATATTTCTATGACAAATATTTATTATAAAATAAAATATTACTAACAGTTTGATGTACAAAATTTATATACAAAAAACATTTATTGCTGTTACTTTTATGATATGTATATGATAAAAATTCTTTATATATAATTTTAAATTTTAAAGTTAATTATCTGATTCAGCAATTGATGTTATGACTCGGCAGTGAACCAGTCCGAAGACCTTCCCAAGTTGATTCTTGGGCTGAGTTTAAAAAATATGCTTACAATAGTTGGAAAAAACAATGAATACTCGCTTGGGATCTCTGACCAAAATGAGTCACAACAACATATCAGAAACTCGACACTGGCTAAATACACTGAATAAAGTGTCAAGATTATCAGAAAATCAATGCAACTTGTTTTAAAAAAAATAAAAATAAAAACAAACGAACAAACAGAAAAAATCGTGTTACTCTTACTCAACAAGAATGGGTTCTTTAAGCCATTTCAAATTATAATGAACCACGAAAAAATTAAGAATGTTGATATGAAAAAAGACCTCAAACGGGAAGGTTTTTTGACATGGATGAATGGTATTCGGTGTTTTATGTATGTACACCTTTATATTGATTATGCTTTTGGGCCAATACCTCTTGCTCGCACATACGTCAAAAACTGGGAAGGTAATTCTGCCAGCAATGATTGAACGACAGAGATTTCTCCACCTGCATACCACAAAAGTTTACTGTGATAACTACAAAAACAACCTCTAGAGCATTAGAAAGTTACAGATATATCCCATTGAGACTGTCATTGACCAATATTCCCACACGAGGGTCCAATTTATACAATAGAAACACATACCAAGGGATATTTCTAATTTTTTATTTTTTTTTTTAAAAAAGATTGCTAATTTTCTCAGTTTTATAAATAGATTTGTGATAGAACTTACAGTTAAGCTTCTGGAATTTATGAGTAAGGGACTTACTTTGTACATCACGGAAAGGGACAAACTGGACTATATCTCGTGAAGCAATCCGTCCGGTTGAACTTTCAAGTCTCTCTTTATCCGCGTCTAATATCTGATAGAGGAATTATAGAATGTGTTATTGCATAAAGTGGGGACTGAACGTTATTGGACAAAATGATCTTGAGTATTTTGTACAAGAAAAATCAATGCAAGGGTGGATAGAAAAGCACATACCTCCATTTCTTTAAAGTCGGCTCCTCCAACCCCAACAATGAGTATAGACAATGGAAGATCGGATGCCATAACAAAGGCATCCTTTGTTTCCTGGAGGTCTGTTATCACTCCATCCTATAATAATAATAATAATAATAATAATAATAATAGCAACGATTTACCAAATGAAACGATAAAATGCATGCAGATTACAAAACTTACCCTAACTTATATAAATAATATACAATCTATCAAAGTTACTACACAAATACCCTTTTTATGTTTCTAATGCACAGCTAACTCTCAATAGGTGCAACTTGTAATATTGAAGGGTAGAAAAATTTTTCAAGAGGGCATCTAGTTTTTTGAAATTCAATCTAAATATAAAATTTCAAGAATGATATCATAAGAAATGAAACTAACTCTAATAATTGCGAGCTTCGAAAGAGTTCTTCAGGAAAATTGAGATATAAACAAAAGTAACCAGAAAATATCAAAAATTCACATCACAAACTAAAGGTTGAATCATAATTTATTTCTGCAGCTTACCGTGATAATCAACAAAACAAAATATTTCCTTTCATTTCTTGCCACAGATGCACTAGCTATCTGTGCAGCGTTGGTGACTACATGTCCGAATAATGTTGGTCCAGCTAATGAGACATTAAACAGGGCACTCGTATATGCCGTCATAATTCCATGAATCCCTTCAACCTAGAAAAACAGATAATACTTTAAAGTGGCACACAGAATAGGCAGGGTATTGATATTAAACTAATAATATTTTGAGAAGTTAATGGGCTTAAGGTTTACTTCACAATAGTTACTGCTCCCATTCAAATTGAAGCAATGGGATACCGGACCATCAATTGGCCGTGCTCCAAAGCCCCAAGCCGGAAATTTCTTGTCAGAATCATAGAACTGCAACACGCCTCCAACCTCTAAAATGGCCTATATAGAAAGATCATATTAGTTCTTCTTTCCTCACATCCAGAAGATATATAATCTTTATCAAGGAATACATCTTACTCTCTGATATGCATTTAGCCGTCCTGATGGATCAATATAATGCAACGAGTCAGGCAGCCGGGGATTACCATTTGAAGCTGATAAATGTAGCAAAAGAAAACAGTGAAGAATTATTTGAAAGCCCATATTAAAGAAATTATAGGACTACATCACGCATAAAAGGAAATGAAGAAAAACTTATATACTCTAAATGAAGATCAGAAGTATGTTAAGCAGAGATGGAAAAGAGAATACCAGTGAAATCAATAGCAACCATGAAATTCAGCTCATAGCCTCCAGCCAAGTAATCAAGGAATGAATGTTGGGTGTTCTCTAAGTATTTGTCGACGAACAACTGACTCTTCAAGACCTACATGGCATGAGAGGCAACAATGTTATTTGTTCCCAACAGAAATTTCTTTCGCAATAAATTTGTTGGTTTATGGCTTACCTTGTTTTGGTGACTTTGCCCAACTGAAACTGGGATAAACAAACTCTCTCCTGTTGCAACAGAATGAAGTTTCTCTAACCCTGCCAGTGATTTCTGAACTTTACTGAACAATTAACGTAGGAAACAAGCAGGTGAGGATCAGTTTGGAAAATTAACTATCAGAATTGATAAAGAAAACAAGTTGTTTACCCCAATAAATCATGTTTTCCATTGCTATTGAAGTTAAAACACTCGATTATCAGTGGGCTGTCCTGCAATATTTAGGACATTTTTAAATTGAAAATTCAGGTAGCTCCCTAAAGATTTAAAAGGGAAAACTTCAAACATAACACGAGAAAGCAAAAAAACTCGAGACCAATTTCAACTTTTCTTTTCGCTCATTTATGTTTATAGTAATTATATGTCTGAATTTGACATCGCAAGCACATCCTATATTCAAGTCAGAGAAGATGGCTAAATTATGATCCCTATTTTCTACAATCCAGACAAAGTCTACCAGGAAAAAAAAAATAATCACCCAAGTAACACAGCAGTAGCAAACTTGTGGATAAATAAGATAATCATCAAGAGAACAATACAGAGAAACAAATGCCTAGTACTGACTACCAGCACCTTGCTTCCTACTTGCTGAACACTCAAGAAAATTTGTTTCCATCTGGGATTGTGATCATTTTTCAGGACTTCAGTTTTGGAAACTGGAACTAACAGGCCATTCTCGGTGATTTTTGATATTACCAGAAAAGGATCCTGAAAAGGCCAAATCAAAAAGAGTGATCAACTTTTCCAAGTTCAAAATTAAAATAGAGTTGAGAAAAGAAAAGTTGAAAGAGTATTATCTTACACTTTTTGAGAACAAGTCCCTCGCCTCCAGGTCTGCACATCTCAATATCAACTCCGCTGTGGTCTTTGATGCTACACTTTCTTCAGCATAAACTGTAAGCTGACCAAATTTTTGACTATGGGTTGGGAAAGAACTGTCTCCATGTCCAAGATCTAAGGTTAATGTCCGGCTTGATTTTGTGACTATCTGCAGGAAATAAATGATGAATACAATGGAATAACTATATTCAAAAGACCAAACAACTATGAAAGGTGCAAAATCAGACTTGAACTAGGTTCATTATCCAGACTGAAGCAAGATAAATTGGAAGGTGGAGGAGAAATACACAAGTAAAATGAGGCATTTTTATTATAGGGGATGATATGATCAGTCCACTGTGTCACTCACTGTCACCATAAATAACTACTTAATCAATTAGAACACCGTAATCATAGCAATGAAATACAGATAGACCACTAAGGAATTTTGAGATTCTACAAGTCTTGCATTTTTTGTTTGTCGCAGCACATTTCATAACAAACCGTAGTCAATAGTCAAGATGATCCAACATCATACCTGAGATAGTGTACAAGTAGCCTCACCAAGAAACTGCTGTTCCTCCAGCTTAAGTGCCTGTAAGAAACATGTGAGGCAACTCATTATTTGCAGTTTTAGCATGTGTACAACTGTATATAAAATGAGAGTCAAGAAAAACCATAAAACAGTTGGCCCACTCCCATTATTTGGTGACGTTTATATAATTTTGTAACAAGAGACATGCATACGGCATAAGAATATACCTTAACATCCATATTGTGGAACTCAGTGTCAACATCATAGATGCGGAACCTGCAAAGCCATTTTATTCAGATACATACGATAGATGTATACAAAACCCGGGGTAAAAAATGAATGTTTTTGCAATAAAACTCACACCAAATTCTGCACCATCTCAAATTGGTAAGTAACAATATATTTTCTAATCCACTTGGGGTTCAATGAGTTTAAGACGACTTCAGTGCGATCAAGCTCTTGAAGCAAACCATCACTTCCTTTGATGTAAAGAACAGCCATAGGATCACTCTGAAATGGAGAACAAACAATGATGTGGCAGGAGAGACCATGAAAACAGGGACACAAACTGATAATTTGCCCAAATTATCTATATTTATTATCCTCTTTATTGATACTGGAACAGACCTTGCAGAGCACATCTCGATCACGCAAGTTTGCTGCAGCTAGAGACAGCTGCAAAATATTCTTAGAAAAATTAGAAAATTGGGCTGGAAGGAATCACTGATGAGATAAGAATTACAAAAAGAACACTTGATCACTAGAAAATAGCATGAGGACCAATGTCTGCATACCGATGGAGTTTAAGATTAAATATTGTCTGATTTAGATTAAATGGATTAAATTTTATTAATTATTTACCTTAAAATAATCAATTAGGATAACTTTTGTGATAGAGTTCATTTCTTGTTACACAAATTTATGTTCTTATATAAATCGATAGCTTATGATTATTACAAGGGTGGTTGAATATGGAAAAAAGTTTGAGATCTATTCTCCTTTCTACAACTATCAAGAGCTTGTTGTTCATTTGTTGTTAAGCTTCCATCTGCATGAGTTAGTTCTACACCCCTCTGAAGTAGAATCTGCAAAATCCAGGTGGCATCGTACAATCCCCCAATAGATCTAATATGGAATACTTTTGCATGTGAGCAACAACAGTTTCTAAAAATCCTTGCCGGGCTATTGAGAAGTGGCCATGGACGAGGTGACAAGAAGTTATAATTTTGTGTGGGAATCAAACATGGTCAAATGGACTATATGCTTGATATAGTATGTAATGGATAAAATCATAAAACCCTATCAATGAAATCAAGAAACCAGTGGGGTCACCAAAACCCCAAAATAGGTCATTAAAACTTTATGAGCCTCCCTTACTTTGAGTCTGACAGGAAAGAAGAGAGACAGAAATCTGATAATAAACTAGCATATATTTGGGTACGTTATTAATCAAGGATATAGTTGGATATGATCATGTATAATAGCAGCCCCAATGGCTTCATAAACCCCACATTGGATGCGTGAAAGGTGACAAATAAGCACCGATTCACATGACGAAGCCATTCGCAAACTCATGTCGAATTAGCGGAGAAGGTCAGGTGAAGTGGTTACAAGAAGCTTATTGTACACATGATACCATGTTAAATGGGCCTATGTTGAACTCATCCCCTAAAGCTAGCTCAAAGGAAGAGGGAACCCAATCCATATTTATGCTCCATAACAACTCAAATCGAAACAGAACATTCATGTAGGACTAGAAAGTACTATGTCTTAGAAGTAGACGTAATCAAGCAAATCAAATTTCTAACACCCATCCTCATGGCCACACACTAGCGTCCCAATTCAAATGGGCTACATCCAAACCCAGCATCGCCTCCAAAAATATCTGAGTGCTCAGATCATACCATCTTAACTCGGGAGCGCAGCACATTTTTACAGGACTATACTATACAAAAATATGGAAATCAATCCCTTAAAGAATGGGGACATACAAAGTAACCTATATCTTTTTAAGACCTAGCAAAATCAACCATAGGAGAAAATAAATCAACTATATCAACAAATGCCTAGTATTATCTAAAAAAACTGTAGACCGTCATTCCACATACAAAGATGTACAACAACAATTCAAATTCATCTTTGAACTGCAAACACCAACATCCTCATAACCCCCCATAGCCCGGTACCTGCACTATTACCTAGCAAATTATTTTGCGTTCTTTTCTACCTTCTCTAAAAACTTCATTCAAGAGATGAAGATTTTAACTACAGTGGATGGCTCAGCCTAACCTATTATTTCCCTAATCCTCAATCACCAAATCAAGACGTATCTAAGGCATTGCAAGATGAAAGCAAATGAGCTAAATTAGATCATTTTAAGTGTGTTAAATTAGATGTTGCAGCATCGAAGTTCAAAACCTACACACGCGCACAGAAACACACGAAACAGCAAACTCCAAAACAACGATCGACTACATTTCACAAGACAAAGACTGAAAAGCTAATGAAAGATGCATTTCCATAAAGGTAACATTATATGAGTAAGACAGACCTCGATCTGAGAGAACAGTCCACTATAGCCGCGAGACCTGAGGAAGGCATCGACGGCGTCGTTCCCAGCCGAAGTGGAAGTGGTTCCTCCGACCGCCGAATGACCGGCAGCACCGTCGGAGCAGCAATTCCCCATCGCCGGCGTGAACTAATTCCAAAACTTAAGAACGAAAAATAATTAGATGTAAAGATATTATTATATTTTGGAGTTGGGGAGACTGGACATAGAAAAAGACGGACTGCGTTGCAATTGGGGAGGGGGGAGCCCACTTGTCTGGTAGGATCCAAATTAGAGTTTCTAATTTCCTAATTTCCACATATCATTTAGGGATTGTATTTCGTTGGTATTTCTAAATACCTTTTAAAATTTTAAAAATCTTAGTATATTTAATTTAGATTTGTTATTTGGTAAAACTTTTAAAAGTTTTGGGGTATTCAAGTGGAATTTTAAAAAGTATTACAAAATCATCAGGAATTTAACTTATTTGAGACTAGGATTTTGTGAGATGTCTTAAGAAAAAACCTGATATGAAATCCCACTTCAAATTTCACTTCTAGACTTAATATTTCACATAATTCTTTCAAAATTTGCAAATCTTGAAAAATCTCAAATTTAAAATGTCTAAAATTGTCACTTGAAATCTCAATTGAATACACTCCCTTAATATATCGATATGACATTTCCGTGGAGTAATCCATATATATCTAAATTGTTATTTCTATTAATATTGACACGAATCTCGTGCAATTAAAACTGTCAAAACGGACATAGTTTGCGGACCAGCCCATCCGTCGGCATAAATTGGTGGGCTTAGGCCATTATTTGTTCAGCCCGTTTGACTGCGAGCATATTTGGTCCACTCTCTTTAGCCCGCGGGCTAACACGAATCGGAGCGTGATGGATGGGTAAGTACGTACTTTTCTTAAAATAAATTAGTCGTAAACAATATTGAAAATAAATTTATTATGTTTATGATGCAAAAAGAAATATTAAAATATTTTATAAAAATAAGTATCGTGTTGATACTAAAATTAATTTTTTAAATTAAATATTAAAAACATGAACATGATTTATTTAGTTATTGGGATATGCCACACAATCAAAGAATGTTTATGGTATAAAAAAAATCTCCGACCGGCTAGAATGAGCTGGAAACGCATGGATCTCGAGTTGGTTGCCGATTGAACGTCCCCGAACCTGCAGAACTCTCACATCGAATGGGGTCTCCGGTGAAGAGCATCTGATGATTTAATGAGTAAATGTAGAAGATGAAGTGGAGAGAGAAAGCTCTTTGTAATATAATGTGTTTAATAGAGAATGTAATGTGCTTCAGGGCATACCTCACTCCTTTATATAGGGAAATGATACCTTAGTGCCCAAGTTGGGCGCGTGAGCTTCCGGGTAACAAGCGCGTGAACTTCCTTGGTTTTGAGAGCTATCATAGGCTTTCGGGTTGTCAGAGACGGTTATTAGGCGTGGATCACTTAAATGATGCCACGTGGTTTTACCCATGTGGGGACTTAATTCCCCCTAAGATTCTTTTTTATCCCCTTAGTTACCATGTTAGAAGGTTTAATCCTATACATGTCCCCAATGGCGAACCGGCTTGAGCGGTTAGCTCTGTGGTGGCCGGTTCAAAGAAGCTATTTTAGCACACAACTTTGTCAAGGAGTCTACTTATGTGGATCACGGTACAAGTTTGGCCAAGTCAGGGAGCTCAGAGTCGAGAACCTCAAGAGCTCAGATACTGAACGACACCTCTTTACCCGAAGGTCGTAGAGATGGAGGTCATGGTTACGACCTAGCTACAAAGCATAACACAGGTAGGCTGTTAGTCAATTGGGTGACCTAAGGAACCTAAGAGTCGTACAAAGAGAGGGGAAAGAACTCTTTTAGGATGAAAAATGTATCTTGCTAAGAAGTCTTATATTTCAGAAACGTGGTAAATTAGGAAAGTAGATGTGAGGAGATCTCTTTTCTAACTAGTATTCTCTTGGGCATCAATACGCCCCTAGTATATGAGGGTGACCAGGTTCTTATTTTACACATCTCTCAGATACATACATACTTAAGCACAATTATTGCCAGTTTTTCTGCCGGGATCTCTCTCCGGCGTTTTGAAGATCACTAGAGCTCGAAGTCGGCATTCGTCCGTGGTGTTCCGGCTCATTCAAGATAAATTGCACATCAAATTAGCACCGTCTGTGGAAAGGGCTTAGTCTTTTACCGACTATAAGGGACAAATCGGTTTCTCACAAGAAGTTTCTTGAAAATTTGAAGACAAAGATCATGGCAGGTGATAGATCCAAGAAGAATCTGACTAAGGAGATGGATGAGGCTTGGGTGTTGTGAACATTTGGGACAGGCCCTCTACAATGACCATATACACCATTCGAAAGTAGAGTAAACATGGGGTATTTGAGTAAATTCGGTAAAATAACCAGCCTCACAATTCTTAAACGGTGCCATCTTGATTCAGATTCCAACCTGAAAGATGCAACCTTTTTCAACCTTTTTTACATTTTTTTTACTAGTCATTATCCACAAATTATCAAACAAATGGAGTTTTCACAATGCCACCTAACATTCCACTTTTTCCTTTGTCTTTGTTCCGATTTCTTCACCGAGATTCTCTCTTTGATTTTTTGGTCGAGATGTTTTCTTAATTTCCTTTTCTTCTCTTTGTTAACTATTTCTTTTCAGTTTGTCCTCTTCTGGGGTTGGATGGTCTATTTATATTAAACCCGTAAGCACAGAGTGCAGTTGTAGCTGCCTGCAGTGATGGGGTTTAAGATTTTTTCAGTGGTTTTCACAGTGTGTGTTGTGTGTGTGTTGGTCGAGTGTAAGTACATGATTTACAACACTTCTCATGGCACTGTGCCTGGAAAAATCAATGTCCATTTGGTTTCTCATACTCATGACGATGTTGGGTGGTTGAAGACCGTTGATCAGTACTATGTTGGCTCCAATAATTCCATTCAGGTAAACTCTGCCCTTTTTGTTAATTTTCTTCTTAAGGCTATCACAATTGGGTCGTGCTGAGTTTATTTCAAACTTGATTCCTCTTCAGTTTATGTTTTTACAGTAGGTTCAGTCATGATCATCAACCTGTTAGCCCAATTGTCTCAATAATCAGCTGATGTTGTTCATACCTTCTTTCTGCTTTATTATTATTATTATTTTTTTATATATTATTTTTTCAAATCGTAATGCAATTGTGAATTTTGTTGGAGTTGCTACATCTCTTATTGAATTGAAGCTACATTTTCTGATGGATTTAATTGTGTACGGAGCTTTGCAAGCTCAAAGTCCTCATCTGTATATGTGTAGGGCGCATGTGTGCAAAATGTGTTGGACTCATTAATTCCAGCATTGCTGGCAGATAAAAACCGGAAATTTATTTATGTCGAGCAGGTGATATTTTCCATCTTATGTACTGGTTTATTTTATTTTGACAACTAAAATGAAAAGCACGCTGATTAATTACATGAATGCCTTTTGCATTTGTGATTAGGCTTTTTTCCAGCGGTGGTGGAGAAACCAGAGTGACGACATGAAGAAGAAAGTCCGAATGCTCGTGAAATCGGGTCAACTTGAGTTCATGTACTAAAATTTATTTTGCAGTCAATGTTAAAATATATATATAT
Source organism: Striga asiatica (assembly GCA_008636005.1). Taxonomy (NCBI): domain Eukaryota; kingdom Viridiplantae; phylum Streptophyta; class Magnoliopsida; order Lamiales; family Orobanchaceae; genus Striga; species Striga asiatica. The sequence continues at coordinate 519,389 of BKCP01004605.1, read as the reverse complement.
ATATATGATCACGCACAGAAATTTTGCTTCTAACTTGTGTTCAAGATCAATAGTGTTGTAACGTGTATGGATGTTAGAACTTTTGGTGGTTTTATTTTTGGTTTTGTCTCATGACTTTGTTTTTTCTTATGCAGAAATGGTGGTATGTGCATGCATGATGAGGCGACAACACATTACATTGACATGATAGATCAAACAACACTCGGCCATCGATTCATCAAAGAGGAGTTCGATGTAATTCCGAGAATCGGTTGGCAAATTGATCCTTTTGGACATTCTGCTGTTCAGGCTTACCTTCTTGGCGCGGAGGTTCTCATTTTCCATATTCTTGTCAAAGCCTTCTAAAATATCTAGTTGCCAAATATTTTTCACTCTCATATTGTCACAAAAAAATCCTTACTTGATATATATACTGTATAGATTACAACAACTAAGAGGAATTCATGATTTTAGGTTGGATTTGATGCTCTATACTTTGCTCGTATAGACTACCAAGATAGGGCCAAAAGGAAAGATGAGAAGAAGCTGGAGGTTGTATGGCAAGGCTCCAAAAGTCTTGGTTCTTCCTCTCAGGTCAATGTCCAATCCCTACAATTTTGTTTTTCAGTATTGTATCGACTATTTATTTATCTAGTACTTATCATGACATTATTTGTGTTGTTTCATATAATATTCAGTTTCTATTGTCTAGAATGTGATGTGAGGAATGTTGATTTTTTTTTTTTTTAAATTTTTTTTTTCGCTTCAGATATTTACAGGAGCTTTTAAAACCCATTACAGCCCTCCCGATGGTTTTTCTTTTGAAGTCAATGATGACTCCCCTGTAGTCCAGGTAATAATTTGAAGGAAATAAAAGGAAAGCAATGTCACTTATGCTGCATTTGAATTGAATGATTTAGTGAGGATAAAAATTTGTGGAAAATTTATGATCTATTCAATTTGAACTTTTAAAAAATCTATTTTTTAATAAAATTACAAAGTCAAAGTCCTAGTAGAAATCTCATCATGACTCTCTTCAAACGCTCATTTCTATATAGTGTAATGTACACAATTATATATATTAACCCTTTCATACTCTATTATCTTATTCGTTTATCTTCATAGCCTGTATAATTTATTTTTTCATCACCAATATTTAATGTGAGTTTTTTCTTTTACTTTTTTCATTATGGTTCTTTTATGTATACTAGTACAGCACCCGTGCGATGCACGGAGGTTTGTTATTTTCGTCCTCTTTAAAAGGTAATTTTGTATTTATATTCAAATCTATATATATATCTATATATATATAATTACTAGCTAATAGATTTAATAAAACCTATTTAATTTTACCTATTTGGCAATTTAACAATTTTCCCTCCAAAAACCGTTACATTATGGTGTATTTAATCTTTCATTTAATCATTAAATAATTAATACTCATCACTCAAAATTACAAAAATCATTTTAAACTTTTGATTAATGACAGTTGACCATATAATGTGATTAGATGTTATTATTGTTGTTACATTTTTTTTTTTTGAAAATAAAAAATATATTTGAAATTCCTAAATAAATAATAAATAATTCACAAATAAAAGACGTACCAAAATATACATTACATCCAATCAGATAAACGCAATTTAAAAAAAAAATATTTCAACTCTTTTAATTGTAAATTTGGTCTGCAAAAAAGTGAAAGAAAAATAATTAATCATTATATGCATACCGACTCACAATAATTTATTTATATATGTGCAAATGCACAGGTGGAATACTAGTATATATAATTGCTAGCCTTTCATTTAATTTTACCTCATAAATAAAACTTAATAAATTTTACCTAATAAATAATACAAACTTTCTAAATACAAAAACCGTTACTTTTACAAAATACATCAATTTTGGACAGTTACAAAATCTAAACTAATGATCACTATTTTATCTAAGCATATCAATTTAGGTTAATTAGCTAAAAATATTTACTTTTTTAATTTCTTATATAATCATTACCATGCTAACTTAATTACGAATTATTTATTATAAAAACTCATGATTACATAAGCATGTATTCAGAATATAAATTTTTAAAAGAACTTTTTATAAATGTATATTTGGAATATCTATTGTTTTTTATGATATCACTACAATAATTAATCATGGTGAAAATGGAAAATGCAAAACATGTACAAAATGGACAAATACACTAACAACAATATAAAATAATTTCACCAGCTCTGGAAATTGTATCATATAATAGTTATAATTACAATTAATAATTATATTTTAACTAAATGATATGTGAAAGTTACATAAACATAAGAAACTATATTGTAGAAACTTTTTGTTCGAGTAATTTGTTATAAAATCAATATAATATTTCTTTATCTACTTAAATAAATTAATTTTTTTTAATGGCATAGTAAAATTCTTAAAATCGCATAAGCAATTGTTATAATAAATTTAATATTTTTTAGCTAATTAATTAAAGTCCCTTAAAATTTCAAAAAATACATTATTTATTTTATTTTATGCAATCAATATAGTGATTCATATACAATCAAATCGTTATGTACTATTTATTTTAACCAATGATCAAATTTTAAAATATAATACCTTTATTTAACTTATAATTTTAATATTATATGCATAAATATAACTTATAATACCTTATGTTTAAAATATAATATCATTATCTAACTTATAATTTTAATATTATATGCATACAAATAACTTATAATACTTCATTTACATCTGTGCATTTGCACATGATCGAATACTAGTTATATAATAAAGCATCGATCATTGATTATAATTAAACTTCACAAATCTATACTTATATTAAAGGGGGTACTATTTACTAAATTAAGTAGCCAGAAAAGTCAACAGCATTTATTGCATTACTATTTCCGTATTATACTATATAAAAGGATATTCTATTTACTACATTTACTATCCAGAAAAGTGAACTGCATTAAATGTCATTACTATTTTGGTATTATAATATTTTATTTATTTAATTGATTTATTTATTTGTTTTATTTTAAAAAGGTAAGTATAATAAAAATATTTTAATAATAAAAAAATCAAATACCAAATAAAAATGTACACTTTGACTTATTTGATTATATATGGTATTTGATTATACCAAATATATTCCTATTTAGTATATACATCAAATATTTACTAAAGTATTTATTTGTTTTATTTGTCAAAGTTAAGTATAGATTTGTTTATATTATCAAATCATAAAAAAATCTTAAATCCATATTGTAAAAAAAAAAAATCATATAATTTTATAACAATTCTACTACACTATTTAACAATATTCTTTTTTATTATATAATAAAATAATAATCTATTACTATATAATAAGGAGAAGAAAAACTATTTGAAAAACTTTGAAAAAAATATTTCATTTCCCGCTTCTTTAGTCATTCTTTCCCGCTTCTATTTTTCGTTTTGAACAATTTTCAGCAAATATTTTTGAAATTTTTTGCATGTCCCGCTTAAACAATTTATTAACCAATAAATCACATCCAATGTTTGGCAAGTAAATCACATCCAATTATATATTATTTTAGACTCATTTCATTTCGTTGGGGGAGAAAAAAAAAAGAGTCCTTAGATTTTCAAAAGAAAAAGGAATAAATTATTTGATTATTAATCAAAATAAGTAATTAAAAATTATGAAATTATGTGACCTAAGTAATATGTACTTAATATAAACATAAAATCAAATATTGAATATTTAATATCATGAATGATATAAATTTAAATTTACTACTAAATAATATTTTTTTTTCACGTTAATGTCAACAAATTATTTGATTCAAACAATTTATCATTAAATATCTAATAATCAACAAATCGTGAAATCCCGTGGCATAGCACGCTACAAAAATATGACATCTATTAATATATAAAAAGACAATGATATTTACTTGAAATAGTAACTAAAAATCAATAAAAAAATATTTGGTTTTCCCGCCTAAAAATTCAGAATTACTAAATTGGGCAATTCTTTTTTCTTGCCAAAGTTTGAAAAATCCTGCCTAAGTTAATGTAATTAATGTACAAAATTATTTTGGTCAAATATTGCGGCTATTACCTTTATTTGTTGAATAATTTAAATGTGAAATATAATATATTGACAAAACTTGCAGCTATTACCTTTATTAGTTGCATAGTTTAAATTTGGTATATAATATATAAAAAAATAAAAATATTTTTATTTAAAATTAAAAATAAAATAAAAAACAATTATTCATAACTTACGGGTCAATATTAACTTGGACGTGAATGAAATAGTCAATTATTTATAGTTCAATAAATTACTCAACTACTTAATTTTTTTTTATTTGAATAGTTTATACAAAAATAAATTATTTTAAGTAATGAAACAATATAAATTTTATATTTATAATTATTATTCACATATGTTGTTAAATATATGATAAAATTTTACCAAAATAATTATTTTATGTAATCACATTATAGTCAAATCGAATTTCTGAATAAAAAATTTGAAATGAAACTTATTTTGAAACGAATATAATGTAATTTATTAACAGTTATATGTATCGCATGAGTTGTGTACTAATTTTAAATAGACATTTTTATGTAATTTTTCACAATTTAAACTTTATATAATATTTTCAACAAATTAATATAGGTATTTGATTCTATATTTATAATTTACAAATATTATTTAATAAGAAAATTTTAGTTTATAAATATTAATGAATATCTCTTACCCGTGCAGTGCACGGGGCTCATACTAGTTAAATATTATATGGTGAACAACAAAACTGTTACTTTCTCTTATATCAAGGGATAAATTTTTATGCTAAAATTAAATTTTTATTAGTATAAATGTTTTAGTGAGATAATATATTAATTATTTTACAAGCTAGCCCTAACATGCTCATATTTAATGTTTTAAAAGATGTAGAAAAAAAACTTATAATAACTCTATTGTTTTTTAGACTTAAACGTTGATTAAAAGAGGTAAAAATTTTTAATTTTTTAGACTTAAACGTTGATTAACACCATAGATTGAGAGTTTATATTTAGTAAAATTTCTAATTGTAATAAAAAAATTAATTTTTGCTATATTTTAGAATATCTTTAAATTCATTATAAAAAAAAGAAAAAAAAACTACAATGAAAAAAGCAAGTCAGCTATATATCAATTTGTTGTATTCCTCAAATCACATTCACAATTTGGCTACAAGGAAAGGAAACTCATTGATTAAAATATTATTTTGTCAGTAGTCTTAATTACAAGAGACTTTAAGACTCCACTTGAATATTATAAAACTTTTATTGAACATTGTACAATTTCTTGCGTATTATAAACTTTTATTGAATATTGCATCTTATAATATAATATTCTCTAAATAAATATAACTCGTGCTTTGCACATACTATATATATCCCGTACATTTTATGTATATAATATTGCATCTTTATTCATGTTTATAATTATAAGCCTAGATAAATAGCCTTAAAATTGTGCATCCCGTGCATCGCACGGGCTCTGTACTAGTACTTATTATAAGATACGTGTAATTATTTATATTAATCATGTTGGGCTTGTAAAATAGGAATGTTTTTGAAAAACGTGGGCTTAAAAAATTTCATATCGGACAAATTTATAATGTTGGCTTCGACGGTTTAGATTATGTTGAACAAAGTATAAATAGTGAAATTATCAGATCAAGGGCTTCATTTCTTCCTTCATTTTTCGCCGCTTCCAGTTTCTTCTTTCATCTTTTTTCATCGATCTTCTTCCAACTTTTTCGTTCTAACACTGAGGGTCTTATAAATAAATATTCTCTTTTAGTTTTCATTTAATCGATGCTTTAAATTAGTTTTAGGTGTTTTGCACGAAATATAATATGGATTGTTCAATTTGAGGGTTTTTATTTTCGATTTTTGTAGTTTTGTGTTCGAATTTTTTGGTTTTTACAATTAATCAAAAGGATCCTTCAAATTTGAGTTTGCGCCTGTAGATTTTGTTAATTTTAGTTGTTTTACTCGAAAAAGAAATGTGGAATTTTTAATTTTAAGGTTTTTATCTTCGATTTTTGTACTTTTATGTTCGGATTTTTTGGATGTTTACAATTAGTCAAAAGAACTCTTAGAATTTGAGTGTGTGTCGGTAGACTTGTTATTTTTTTTATCGGCAAATTTATTTTGTTACACAAAATCTTTTGGCATCCAAATGATTTTTTTCTTTTAAAACTCAACTCGGCTGAAAACATACAAATCTGACAATTAATTATGTGATAGCATTGATTTTGGTGAATTGCACACAATTTATGGGTTATGAATCTGCAAGTTTTTTTCCCCAAGTTAATGAATGTTGATATCAATTAATTATAAAAAAGAATGGTATTGCAATAAAACTCAAATTTTTAAAAGTATTATTTGTACCAAAATTGAGCAATTTGGTTAACAAAACTAAGTATCCGTAATTGAAGGCATATTTAAGTGTTTCTCTTTAAATAAATAAAAAATAAAAACAAACTTGCTCGAAATGGTATGCAATTAATGTTGCAGATTTTTTTGCTTACTATATTTGGTAAATAGTAATTCTTATTATATATATATCGACTAGTGTATACTGTAAAAGTGCACGTGCACGTGTGATGCACTTAATGACTAATATTTTGCTGATTAATTTTGTAGCAAAGAAAAATAATTAGTTCATTAATCGTTTCAATGAGGTAATATAAAAACAAAGAATACAATAAGTTCTTAGAGCAAATTTAAATAGAATAGCATCATGTTGGTAGCATAAAGAAATGGAGTTTTTAATGAAAAGAAAACAAAATAGCTAAATCAACAAACCAATGTCTAATATAAATGCGTCGATTCTTCTATCTCTTTATGTTGTTGATTGAGTGAGAGATTTTCATTTGGTCTTAGACTTCAAAAACATTAATGTAAGTTTTTTATATAAAATAATATTTAATATCATATTTTTTAGTTGTATGTGTCACATATAATTTTGACAATTGAATTAATTACCCTCACTTAAATTTTAAAATATAAGTTTAATATGAATATAGATAATTTAATCATATAGATTAATAACTATTTACATAGTTGTCATTATATAAGTATACATATCAAAATATTTTTTTATATGATATAATTTGGTTATTATTTTGAATCTAATCATAAAATCGGTAGATCATTTCATGATCTCATGTGTATCAACAAGAACTTTTCCTCATTTTGAGCCATAATTTCATTTGACTAAACCTATAGAAATAGTTTGTTGGTGTGCGAATTTAGGAATGCTAATAAAAACTTGTATAAAACTCTGAAAAAAATGAGACAAAAAGGAAAGCAATGTTACTTATGTTGCATTTGAATTGAAAGATCTAGTGAGGATAAAAATTTGTGGAAAATTATTGTGTATTCAATTTGAACTTTTTAATACTTTTAAAAAATCTACATATATTCAATTGATACTTGTAAAACCATTTAGAAATCTTTAAAAGTCTCAAAGTATTCAATTAAAACTTTCTAATAGTTTTTAAGTTACCTTATATTCAAAATATGAAGACTTTGTGAGACTTTTAAGTTAGAGGACTTTTGGAGGCTTTTTTTTAATAAAATTACAAGGTCAAAGTCCTAGCAGTAATCTCATCTCGACTCTCTTCACATAAGATTTTATTTGTTGAAAGTATTAGAGTATATTTATATCACTATGTGATTTATTTTGTACATATTTATATATTTATGTTGCTTGAATATGGTCTCAATTCTTTAGTTTAAGCTATCTAAGTTAGTTAATTTTTAGATTACAAATAATATAATTAAATAAGAAAATACTATAAATAATATTTAAATTTATTTAAATATGTATTGAATCATATATAGTAGTTTAAGATCCAGTTAATATGTAATTTTTATTATTTCTAATAATAAAAATTTTAGGACTTTCTTTTATATAGGGTCTAATAAATTTTATATTAACTTCCTCGCTTTCATAATCACAAAAAATATATTACGAACATTTGAACATTATAATTTAACATTTCAAACAATTATTGGGCAATATTTCAACTTATAACTCATATATCTCTTCTTTAAATGTCACATTTGATGTTGAAAATAGTTGTCGTTTTCATGCATTTTGTACTTCTTCATAAAGTTTTCAACTATGTAAGATAAATATACCATAAATTTGTCTTATGCTATTTTATGCTTACTAAAATTTGATTTAAAATGCATTTATAATTTATTTATGAGATGATCCTAGGATTACAAATTAGTTTAAATTTGTATTGACAAATACATATATTTCCTTTTATATCAATATAAATAATTATATTAGTTTATCTTATATATGTATAATGCATGTGTCAAATATAATAAATTTAATATATTTTATATCTAAAGGATAAAAAATAAAATAAATATTAGGCATTTTTAAAAATGATATATGGATATCCAATTAAAAAACAAATAGGATAAAGGGCATAAACTAATTCGGTTTGGCAAAGTTCAACACTTGCGCTCTTATGGAATACATATAGGCTTGTACTGAGTTGATCACGATATACATACAAATTTTAGTTGCATTAAAATGATGATTATCTCTTAAATATAGTTTTTAGAGAACAATCATCATCTCTATTGAGTTTAATAACTCGTTAGTCAATGCAAGCGATTATATTTGACATAGTGTTCGAATATATTAAGAAAAAGTCAACCATTAATATGCGATAAAATAAAGTCCTTTGATAGACACGCGTTAAAAGTTTAAATCCTTAAGATTGTGATTCGATAGACACACCTTAAAAAATTATATGTGTATTGGCATCAAATCAAAGTATTATTACACTATCCATACACCCATAATTCCATAGGCACATCAACAAATAGAACAATACTTTCGAAGTATCCTTGTGCCCATGACGAGTAACCAATGCAGGTCAACATACTCACATGCTAATCTATGGAGTATCATTAGTATCTTTCTTAGTGATGTCAATGGGGAAATTTAAGACTTGTACTTTATATCTCACTCCGCCTCACTCTGTTAAAGAGAGCACTGTAAAACTAACTGCAGCTAATCAAACAATAAATTAAACTGTGCAAAATAATATACATCAAATGTATCACAAATGTGATCAACTATGTTTCTCTTCAAAATAATTGTCTCTAAGACATAGACACCAACATTTATATTGTACAATGCTGATATTTTCTACCTGTCTTGATTGAAGGATGATATCACTTTATTTGATTACAATGTTGACGAGCGTGTGGATGATTTTGTAGCTGCTGCCTTGTCCATGGTACTTCTGTTTTACCTTAAAATGATTCTATTTATTTGTTGATACCTTTCTTGCTCTCCAATATGTAGTCAACGCCTTCATTTTACTTATTCTTTTTTTTTTTTTTT
>BKCP01004605.1:467592-503986 GCA_008636005.1 Striga asiatica | reverse complement strand
TTGCCTACGGAAACAGCTTCCTTGTATAATCACAAGGGTAAGGTCTGCGTACAACTAACCCTCCGACCCCAACCTGTTGGGAATATACTGGGTATGTTGTTGTTGTTGTTGTTATTTGCCTTCAGGCACAAGTGGTGGGGTTAGGAATTTTGTGTTTTCCACCACGAGAGGTCGTATGCCATAGCTCGTTTGTATGTTTTTTTATCAATAAAATATATCTATGATATTAAAAAGAACAGATTTTCCAAGTCCTATTATTTCTTCTCCAACTTTGCTACAATATAAAAACATGTAATTCTCAATTACTGGTAAGTTGTAAACAAATCAAATATTTTCTATTTGATTCGTGATATGAATTCAACATTCGTGATTCGTATTCATGAAAATTTGAATTCGAATTTAAATAAAAAATAGTGTTTAGTATTTAAAATTTATTCGAATACGAATCCGAATATGTACATATTCAATTCAAAATTATATTCGTTAATAAGCTTAAATCAGCACTCGCCAGATATAAAATGTCATCCCGGAGTATAATATCCTATTTATAAGAGTGGGTTACCTGTTGCCCCTTGTTGCTCGAGTTAACCCTAAGATTCCTTCTTATCCTTTGGTTTTCTTTGTTAAACTGTCTACTCGTAAGAGCAACCCCCACGTCACCAGGCCCCTCAGCTCATATGCCACCTCAGAGGTCGATTGTTGTGTACAAATTGTTATATTTTTACCGAGTATCGAATCAAGGATTCGTTTCTCGGGTCGATCTCTCGAGGAAGGCGGTTCGGAATCTAGCTTTGGTGTCGATTACACACGAAAAGAAAATAAATCCTAAACACTCTAATCAGATAAGGGGGTTTGAATAATTATCAGCTAAGAAATAATAAAGGCAATAATCTACCTAAAATATAGACTAACAAAGATGAAGAAGCTAGGGAGTCGGGGATAATTAATTCAAGTTCTATTTGCACACCGGGACATTAATCATTCTATTCTAGATTGACGCTCTCGCTTAAGCATCTAGTGGTTCGCTCCCAATAACTCTTCGTAACAAGGGATTGAACATAGACGAACAAACTTGAGCATACGGCGCATGCCAATTAGCCCAATCCCAATAACTATTCGTAACAAGGGACGAGTCATCGACAAGCACGTATTTCAATCCAAAACCTATAGACTATTCAATTACGAAATCATCTACCTCATGCGAGCCTAAGTCTACGACTTCTCCCCTTTCGGTTCTAAAAGTCGCTAATTAAATTAGAAAAGAGTTAATCGACTACTCGTATAGAATCAACAAAACCCTAACTCGACTAATCAACATTCAATTGTTTCCAATTGCAAGATCGAAGTGTCACTCTTCGATTATATCAATCAATTAAACAAGATTTCATCAATTCGTAACCAAATCAACCGCACAAGAACGAAAAATTCAAGCCCAACAAATACACGTTAAACAAGAACAATTATCCTCTATACAATTCTGGGACTTGCAGGGGGCCTTAGCGCCGCTAAGGTGCCTTAGCCGTTCGAGCCAGTACCGTGTAGCGCCGCTATCCTGTGTGCCTTAGCGCCGCTAAGGCACCTTAGCGGCACTAAGGCTCTGGCAGCCTGCTGGACTTTGCTTCTCGGGTCCGTTTGGGCTCGTCCGAACTCGGAATTGAGTTCTGTTTTTTCCTACGCGTCGCTAACGAAGCCTTATACGTAATTATGCTTTTAAATCCAACTTATTCTTGAAAACCTATTCTCCCAAAGCTTTTGAATTGAAGGTGATGGCTTCCGCATGCGATTTCACATATAGGGCCCGTCCGGACTCGTCCGAACTCGAAATCGAATTCCGCCTTTTCCTACTTGTAGCCAACGATTCCATCTATCTAACCATGATTTCCTGGCCTGTTTCCGAGCTAAATTTATTCCTCACGGGCTTCTGAGCTGCACACCAAAAACAATAAGAAAAACGGGAAAAACATACGAAAAACACAAAAAGAACCAAAATAAAGGAAAACATGCGATAATCAACAAAATGAACTACAAACCAACAAAAATACCTAAAATGGGGGAAAAAGAAAAGAAAAATAACAAGGAAAAACGCAAGAGTAGGTTTGGTTGCTAAAAGACCCTATCGACCTCTTTCGTTCAATCCTATCGACCTCTTGCTAAAAGACCTATCGACCTGACGCCATACTCAGGTCGACTTTCAGCCTCAGCTCGATCAGCCAACTCGTCCGGTTTGGTTGCTTGGTTTTCCGGTCTAGGCGACCCGGTATGGGATTCCATATCATCGAGTCACCCCCACTCTGGTCGAGCTAGAATAGCTCGATCCAAGAGTAGGTTTGGATATCCTCAGCTCTTCACTGTTGACCTCCATTTGTCGCAGCTCGATCTGTCTACTTGTCCTATCTTATTTTTAGTGTGTTTCTCTGTAGGGTTTTTGGCTTTGGCGTTGGACTTCTTTGTCTTTGGTTTCAGTTGCTACAGTGGTAAATCTGCTAGGTTCGGTTGTTCAATGGCAGGTTTATCTTTTGCTTCGTGCTAGCGGTTGTTACTGGTGCGGCTACAACAAGAGTCTTTTTTTGGTTGTTATAACTTCAGTTTATGCTGGTTCCCGACTGCTTGCTGCATTGTTTATTTTTATTTTTCTAGGTCACTAGCGTTAGCTCTCCTCTTTTAATACCTTCTGGTAGCTCGAGTTGCAAATAAATTCCCAATATTACATCATATATTTTAACAGTAAAGATATTTTAGGTCGATCTAATTATTAGGCATATGTATTTTTTAACAAATATATACATAATTTTTTACACAAATATCATTCTTTAAATATTGCGTGAATAAAAGTATGTCATCTCACATATTGTTGATATGCAGAAGTAATGCTAAGGAGCCATCCGATGGCTCCGTTATGGAGCCATCCTGTTTGTAAAACGTATTATCTCGGAATACGTTTTACAAACAGGATGGCTCTTAGCATTACTATGATATGCAGTACGTTAAAAAATATTATCTATTCAATATTTAGAATATATATTTTTTCTTATATACTATTTTATAAATGAAAAATAAGTTAATAAAAAAACTAATATATAATAATTTAAATTATAGCAATTGGTAATTATAGAAATATGTAATATATCTAAATATTCGAATAGATACTATGTAACTCATTATATAGGTTGAAAAAATGAATTAAAGAAATAAATATAAATAAAAAATAAAAACATAAAAATAAAATATTTAACCGTAATGTGTGTTCCATAAGGATTAAAGTTACTAAAAATTAAAAGTTATTTATCAAAGTTTTTAAAATTTAATGCACTTAATAATTATAGTGGAAGATAAATATTATGGATTAAACGTTGGTCAACTATCAAGTAATGTACAATTTATGAATTGTGGAAAAAAATATAAGACTATGATAAATGACAATTTTATAAGTACATACAAGTAATTTATATGCAAATATCATATGATCTTATACATTTATAATATTTTATAGACTTATAGATAATAAAATTTATATATTAAATAGTCAAAAACTACAAAAAAAATATATATAAAAATTAAAATTAACAATAATAGTAAATAAATAAATGTCATACTATTACTGACTAGAATATTGTTGAGAATAGAATTTTATATTCTCTTACATAATTTTATAATATTTAAATAAAAGATATTTTTTGTATTGCACCCCGTGCATTGCATTGGTATCAACGCTAGTTAGTAGATATGCCTAACGGTTTGGATATCTATAAATAAATGTTTTAAAAAAACTGCACTTGTAGTAAATAATTTTAGCAAAAGATAATCTTCTTATTTTTCTCTTTTTATTTTCCTAGTTTTTTAATTTTAGAATCTATCTTTTAAAAACTTGAAAATTTACTTGAGCAACAGATCTCCATGAAACTTGAGGCATATGAACAATAAAACAATTTTCATTAAAATCACATTACTTTAGATTTAGTTTGCAGTTATCCTTTGATTAAATTGAGAATAAATTAAGAACTAAATTTATTGCAGCCAAACATGCATAACCCCATTATTCAAGGCAGCTGCAACAGCCCCTAATGGAGGATTCCAAACCAACATAAAAACATAATATCAGTTTATTTGTTTTTCTTATATGCATCATCGACAACGACACAGTATAAATGTCAAAGCGTACTAAACCAAACATGATTCATCCGAATCACATCCTAACGTCAACATTGCAAGACCTGAAACTCTTCATACGATGTAAGTTCTCTTCTTCTAACATCAACAGAATTTCTACTCAACAGGCACACATCTGTTAAAACAGCTGCTTCTTCAATGACTATCAATGTTGGAGTCAGCGCATAAAGTCAGATAAAAAAGCTCAATAAAATCATACGAGATTTTTGTTTCTTTTTGGCCCTTAATTTCTGAACACTCCTAGCTAGATGCTGGTGTCAAAGTTATTCTCCAGCCCCTATCACCACTCTCTGCCCAGCTCGAACACAACGAACCTGAACTTGTGGTCTGCACAACCCCCATAAATGTCGATTAATCCAAAAAAACCTGCATTGATTCATATTCAAGCATAAGTCAAAATGTATATTAGGATGTGAAACAAAACAAGGAAGATGGCTGAACTAGGTGTTTCTTTTGTTTTTGTACTATCTTCACTGTTCTTTTCTGCTCAGTTGAACTACAGATACAAGCTTCTTCAACTTTTACTCATAACACTAGTAAAACCCCACATCTTTTTTCTTTATTATAGGCAGCAGCATTATTGACAGATCTACGAGTAAAAGCAGCTCAAGACAACAAATTCTACTGCCAAGATTTATTTGCAAAAATCCACAACAAATATTGTCACTGATGTGCTCCTGCACTTGAACCGGTTTCCCTTCAATCCTCGACCGCTTCAAGACCTGCAAAGACGCCGGGAGGTGTTCCCAGCGGTAAACCTCCAATGCTCAAGTCAGTATGAGATCGAAATTAGAGGAAAGCTAAGTATAGAATTTAGGGTTTGTAGATTGATTGATTAGCCTTACCTTCTCCACTGGTTTACCTATTTATATGAAATTATTAGCTTTCCCAACACGCTTTGCTCTCCCTCCGATCGTTTATTCCTTTTATCCTAACCTTACATGTGTCCCTCGTGGACCATTTTAATGACTTACATATCTGCCCGGCTATGAATCTAGTCCTATGCCCAATTCTTTAAGCCCAAAGGCTTCTGACAAGCTATTCGTAGGGCGAGCCCACTATAATAAACGTTATGCCGCCGAACTTATGTTGCTGCTCGGCCGAGCCCATATAGGATTGCACAGTTAATGTAGCTATATGGCCGAGCTACTACCATGTCCATGGAGCCGAACCACTGACATAACTATTGGGCCGCGCTATTAGCATAACCATTGGGACGAGCTACTATTGAACCTGTAAGGCCGAGCTACAACTGCCAGCCCTCTTCCACTAAGCCCAGCAACTGCTCCTTCTCATATGGTCGAGCTGGTTCCTCCACCCCACTTATAGCCTATTTAACTCCGGCTCACTAAACCAAGCCAGTCTTTTGCCGATCTACCGACACTCTTATTATGCTATATCATCTAGCCCCCCATTATCAAACGTGTTGTTGCTATCAAATCTTCAATAGACTTGTTTGATAATGAATACCGACACAGTAGATCGAGCTGCTGCTATATTCCGATTTATCCGAGCTGATGACAACAACGATTTCCAAAATTAACGAACCGGACTACGAATCTGCCCGCTTTGCTTTGTCCAAGCTAATGGTAATTACGAGAAAGATTAACAAAGTAAATTATCCATCTGCTCGATTCTACTTTGTCCGAGCAAATGACAATTACGAGCAGGATTAATAAAGTAAATTATCCATCTACTTGGTCCTACTTTGTCAATGACAATTACGAGCAGGTTTAACAAATTAAATTAACAAAGATCCGTCCGAGCAATTAAGCACAATAGCCGAGCTACTTATCTCAACTCTTCGTCCGAGCAGAAAAGACGAGCTGTGCGAACCTTCTGTTCATCCGAGCAGAAGTCAAGCTATGAAAATCAGCCGTTATTCCAAACGACGTGCCTCGATTATTGCACCCACTTTTCTGCCCCTTCATTATTAAACATTTGGATTTTCGCGCCTAAGAATCACGACCCTTGGATCTATTCTAATCCTACGGTCCCTTTTATGTTGTGTCACTTTCTATTTATTCTCTTAAAGAGGGGACGTCTTATTCTTCCCCAAATCTCCATCGACTGCTTCAAAAATTTCAAAACCCTAACCTCGTGCAAGATCCCCTTCTGCAAATTTGTACTCCACTTCGCCAGCGACCCTTGTTGATTTTCGATCTTCGTAGACTCTTCTTCCAATCGGCAGCCTCCTCTTATCATGGGTAAGTATTCTCCTTTATTTGTGTAATTTTTTCTTCCTGCCGTGATTAAATTCTGGATTTTTTTGGCCGCCATCTCTATTGGATAATATATCCGGACATATTGTCTTCTACTATGATATATGTATTTTCTCTTCGGTTGGGCATCTCGAGATATTCAGTCGTCCAATTTAGCTTTTTCGGCCGCATATTTTGACTTGTTTCGGTCACCATTGCTCGCCAATCGGCCGTATTTATCGATTTTTACAATTTTCATTTCCTCTGTATATATGCACCTACTATTTGCTTGTTATTTTGAGGCCACGATCCAGCAACCCGCCGCATTTGCTACCAACAAAGACCCCTCGGTGCAATCATCTTATCTGCTCTCCATATTCCAGGCAATGAGGCCGACCGTTTGGGCGGATGAGTTATTAAAATTACCGCAGCGAGATGCTTCATGCAAAATTTGGCCCGGACTTATTGTCACCCGCCCATCGGTGGGCCTCATTGCCTGGGAATATGGAGACCAGACAAGATGATTGCATCGAGAGGTCTTTGTTGGTAGCAAATGCGGCGGGTTGTTGGATCGTGGGGCATTCTTGTTCGGTGAGAGGAATTTTTTTGGACGAGACACCTGCTCCACTCGATGCCTTGCGCTTGCACGAGCTCGGTAAAAGCTCGAGGTCTAATTTGTTGAGGTGATAGTGGCTAAAAATGGTATAAGCAATTAAAATACGAATGTTGTTTGGTGTAAGTTGGTTAATGGGGAAGTTAAAGAGCTCGGTTAAGGTAAGCAACCCTTGGCGAATAGGAAATCGAAGACCACTGGCTTGGTCGACAAAGAAAGTATAGAAGCCCAGAGGAGGAAGGTTGTACGAGCTACCTAACGATGGGGCTTGAAAAACCCAATCGGGGGAAGGTCACACAACCGCATGAAGGCCTTTATTTCGAGCTCTTCGGTATAGAAAAAAGGATTAGGACGGACAATGGCCACGGAATGCGAAGCTCGTCTTAAGGAAGGATTGACAGTTTGGTCGGTACCTAGTGTGACGTCTGCCTGCCGAGCAACGTATCTCGGATGAAGGCAGAGGAATGCCTCGAGGAGGGTCGTGCGGTAACAAAAGAGAACTCCTATCTAAAATCGGGGTTAAAGAATCCCAGGGAATATCACCGTCGGCTTCACCACGAGGCTGTAAGATGGACCTATGGGGTGTAGCTCAGTTGAGGGTATCGGGATGAGTAACGAGCACTTCATTCGAAGAGTTCGTGTTAGGATCGGAATGCTCGGAGGGCTCAGATGTTGAGGATACCGTCACAACATCAAATGGATTATGAGCAACAACATAGCCTTTTAGTCCCAAGCAAGTTGGGGTAGGGTAGAGATGAAACCCAAGAAAAACCAATGGTACAAGAAACACAAAAATGGGTTATGAGCGGGATCTAAAAAAAAACATGACAAAATACAGGCGTAATTTACCGAAGAATGCCATGGCCGCAATAACAAGCAAATATAGTTGGTGCATATATACAGAGGAAATGAAAATTGTAAAAATCGGTAAATACGGTCAATTGGCGAGCAACGGTGACCGAAATAAGTCAAAATATGCGGCCAAAAAAGCTAAATTTGATTTAGACGACTGAATATCTCGAGATGTCCAACAAAGGAGAAAATACATATATCATAGTAGAAGACAATATGGCCGGATATATTATCCAGTAGAGATGGCGGCCGAAAAAATCCAGAATAGGAAGAAAAAATTACACAAATAAAGGAGAATACTTACTCATGATAAGAGGAGGCCGGAAGAAGAGTCTGCGAAGATCGAAAATCAGCAAGGGTCACCGGCAAAGTGGAGTACAAATTTGCAGAAGGGGATCTTGCACGAGGTTAGGGTTTTGAAAGTTTTTAAACCGGCGATGAAGATTTGGGGAAGAATAAGACATCCCCTCTTTAAGAAAATAAATAGAAGTGACACAGCATAAAAGGACCGTAGGATTAGAATAGATCCAAGGGTCGTGATTCTTAGGCGCGAAAATCCAAATGTTTAATAATGAAAGGGCAGAAAAGTGGGTGCAATAATCGAGGCGCGTCGTTTTGAATAACGGCTGAATTTCATAGCTTGACTTCTGCTCGGATGAACACATGGTTCTCACAGCTCAGCTTTTATGCTCGGATGGAGAGCTGATTTTCATAGCTCGACTTTTGCTCGGATGAGTCGGTTAAGAAAGACCTTAAAGATTGGAATATCTCCAAGGATTTAGCGGTGGATAGGAGCGCTTGGAGGCTAGCAATCAACGTACTAGAACCGTGACTTTTGCTTCTTTCTCTTTTGCTCTAATCTCTTCCTTTTGTTTTAAGCCCTTTTTGTGTTTCTCTTACCATTGGTTCTCTTGGGTTTCATCTCTACCCTACCCTAACTTGCTTGGGACTAAAAGGCTATGTTGTTGTTGTTGTTGTTGACTTTTGCTCGGATGAACAGAAGGTTATCACAACTCATCTTTTCTGCTCGGACGAAGAGTAAGTAGCTCAGCTTCTTATTGCTCGGACGGATCTTTGTTAATTTGATTTGCTAAACCTGCTCGTAATTGTCATTGGCTCAGACAAAGTAGGACCGAGCAGATGGATAATTTACTTTGTTAATCCTGCTCGTAATTGTCATTTGTTCGGACAAAGTAGGACCGAGCAGATGGATAATTTACTTTGTTAATCCTGCTCGTAATTACCATTAGCTCGGACACAGCAAAACGGGCAGATTCATAGTCCGGTTCGTTAATTTAGGAATCGTTGTTGTCATCAGCTCGGATAAATCGGAATATAGCAGCGGCTCGATCTACTGTGCCGGTATTCATTATCAAACGAGTTTATTGAAGTTTTGATAGCAACAACACGTTTGATAATGGAGGGCTAGATGATATAGCATAATAAGAGTGGCTCGGTAAACCGGCAATAGACTGGTGGGTTTAGTGAGCCGGAGTTAAATAGGCCATAAGTGGGGTGAAGGAAGAGCAGTTGCTTGGCTTAGTGGAAGAACAGTCTGGCAGTTGTAGCTCGGCCTTACAGGTTCAATAGTAGCTCGGCCTAAAGGTTATGCTAATAGCGCGGCCCAATAGTTATGTCAGTAGTTCGGCTCCATGGACATGGTAGTAGCTCGGCCATATAGCTACATTAATTGTGCAATCCTATATGGGCTCGGCCCAACAGCAACATAAGTTCGGCGGCATAAACGTTTATTATAGTGGGCTCGCCCTACGAATAGCTTGTCAGAAGCCTTTGGGCTTAAAGAATTGGGCATAGGACTAGATTCATAGCCGAGCAGATATGTAAGTTATTAAAATGGTCCACGAGGGACACGTGTAAGGTTAGGATCAAAAAAAGAATAAACGATCCGACGGAGGGAGAGCAAAGCATGTTGGGAAACTAATAATTTCATATAAATTGGTAAACCAGTGGAGAAGGTAAGGCTAATCAATCAATCTACAAACCCTAAATTCTATACTTAGCTTTCCTCTATTTTCGATCTCATACTGAGTTGAGCGTCGGAGGTTTACCGCCGGGAACACCTCCCGGCGTCTTTGCAGGTCTTGAAGCGGTCGAGGATTGAAGGAAAGCCGGTTCAAGTGCAGGAGCACATCAGTCACTATTATTGCTTATCAAAACTCTTCCTTGACTAAACAATGCTTGCGTCCAAACACGACATAACAACTGGAAAGCAAACATTCAAGCATAAAAGACCCATGGCCATTCTTCCTCTACGAGTCACTACATGCTCTCAATAGCACTTATTACAAAGGCATAATTCACTCAAATTTAGATATTCAAGGACTGTTGATTACTCAAATGTGCTCACACATGAAATTTTCTCGACCATCTGAAACAAGGAGGATAAACAATGGAACAGCAAATCCGAACCCCTTTCCACTAAAGCCAAACTCTAGGTTTTCCGATCAATAGTTTGTTGTCTCACAGCAAGCATTATTGACTTGGATAAAAATTAAAAGTTTCCAACTTCCATTTTCTTGTGAACTCAGCAAGTTGAACTGACAAAGGATTAATGCAGTACTGAATGAAGTGAAGTCTACCTGTTCTTCTAATCGACCCAATTCGCAATCATCTTGTCCAACAAATCAACCACTTCCTTCGAGCCTAAGGTACCACAATCCAATGCCGCATTAAGATCCAAAGCTTCCTTAACCCTTGCCTCCCTCAACAAACCTCTGTACACCCACATTCTGATCTCTCTCCCTATTACCAAATCCCCACCCGCCATAACCTGCAAAACACGAAGACTATCCAAACTCATCCCCCGCTTGCAAAACCCATCAACCAGAACAGCATAAAACTCCAGGTCACCGGGAAGTCCACCGGGAAAATCAGGCCTCGACATCCACTGGAAAATCGTTACGGCTCTCTCCGGCTGCGCTTGCCGGAAGAAATGGGAGACTAACATTTTGGCAATTGGTACTATAATTAGGGTTTTCTCCGGACTGGAATTGTATTTGAGGGAATTGAGCAAATGCATGGGATGGGCGAGATCGGGCTCGAGGGCGAGCCGGCTGACGAGAATCGAAAGCGGAAGTGAACTGAGAGACGGATTCTCGGTGGAGAGAGCGGCGGCGACGAGCTGGACAGCCTCTTTGAGGTGGTTGGAGGAGCAGAGGCGAGGGACGACGTCGTTTATCTGTACCAATTCTTCTTCGGTTAGGGCGGAGCTTCTATTCGTGGTGGTAGTTGCTGTAGAAGTCTCGAACCGTCTGGTCGATAATGAAGGATACGGAAAAGTGAGGTACGGCTTTTTCCGATTGAAGAAGGCTCTGCTTGCAGCCGCTGCTAATTTCATGGTTACGATGGGCGGCGGGTTCGAGTACTGTACAAGTGGTCCGAGCATTTATTTCACCATAATACCAAATAAATTTTACACCTTGAAATAAAAAAGTCAATTTTTTCACCTAATAAAGTGCAAACTAAATTATACGATAACTAGTACGAATCTCGTGCCATGCACGAGTAAGAGATATTCATTAGTACTTATAAATTAAAAATAATTATTAGATGATATTTATAAATTAAAAATATTGAATCAATATGTAATACATTTACCTATATTAATTTATTGAAAATGTTATATGAAGTTATATCGTGCAAAATTACATAAAACATGTCAATTTAATTAGTATACAACTTGTATGGTGCACGTAACTGATAATAAATTACATTATATTTATTTCAAAATAAGTGTCATTTTAAAATATTTATTCAGAAATTCGATTGGACTACAATGTGATTCCATAAAATAATTCTTTTTGTAAAATTTTATCATATATTTAAAAATCTATGTGAATAATAAGTACAATTATAAAACTTATAGTGTTCATTAATTAAAATGAATTTAATTTTGTATAAACTATCAAAATAAAAAAATTTAAGTTGTTGAGTAATTTATTATAGTATAATAAATTGACTACTTCATGTATGCCTAAGTTAATATTGACACTTAAGTTATGAATAATTATTTATTTGACTTTTAAATTTGAAACCCAAATTTGAACTATACGATAAATTTCCTTATATATATATATATATATATATTTCCTTATATATAAATTCCCTTATATACATATTATCTCAAAATTTTTTAGAGTTGTTGTTGCTTAATTTTTAAATTTTATTAACCAATGTGTGTTCAAAGATGTTTATGATTTTCAAGAGGAATACATACTATTTTCCCAAACTATCATTAATATTTTATGGCAAGTTATTATAGAAATATACTAAAATTTGAAAATAAAATTCGACTTTCATACCCATAAAATTTAATACCTCATAATAACAAAAATATCATTTTTTAATATCTTTTTGTTCGAAAAGATACATTTATCCTTTAAAAGAGTTGGATTGCGAAGAGCTTTCATGATGTTTTGCTTGATGAGTCCTCATGATTTCTTATCAATATAGAATATCTATTTGTTCTTTATGTTTTGCTTGATTTTTTGATGAGTGGGGATACAATAACAACTCAGAGTGTGTATGTTATTTTTATATGCAAATTGAGTGTTAATTTAATAGGTGAAAAAAAATATCTCGATATTAGATGATTGGAGCTTTAGAATGATATTATCTAAATATTTGAAATGATATTCGCGTACATTATTAAAATTTGGAATGATTTGATATTATCTATCAAATTAAACAAAAATTATAATTGGTAATATCCCTTTATTTTAGTATAAAAAAATAAATCGGCTCACTTATGTTTTTTTTTCCTTGGGTTGCGATATTAATACATAAGCTTAGCTATTTCAAAATCTTTTTAGATTAATAGTTTAGTTATCCACAGATTTATCAAATAAGTGTTTGGTGAAGATTTATCAAAAAAATAGTAGATTAGTAGTTAGTTATCCACATATTCCATCGTGAGTTATCCACAGATTATTGTTCCAATATTATCTCTACACCATGAATTTTGAATTCAAACTGTGATTTTCTGTTAAAAAAAAAAAACTACACCATTATGGTTTTCATGCTTTCTATAAATAGAATGTCAAAAGTATTATTTATTTGGTCAAAAGTTTCCAAAAAGGATTTAACCAACAACCTTTTTATATATAGATAGATTATAACGTACAAATTTGTTCTACGATTACTTATGCGACAAATATGCGAACATGATAAAGTGCGGAACAATTATGCGATAAACTATAACACACACAGAAGATAATTGATAAAGTAGTTATGCCGAACATAATTGATAAAGTGCGAAACAATTATGCGATACTATGTAATACACAGAAGAATGTAATTGATAAAATGCGAAATAGTTATGCGATAAACTATGCAACAAACATGTGGACATGATTAATAAAATGCGAAACAATTATGCGATAAACTATGCGACAGTCAGGCGACCATGATTGATGCGAAAAATTATGCGACAGTCGATAAAATGCGAAACAATTTTACAATAACTATACGACAAACAAGAGAACATAATTGATAAAGTGTGAGAGATATGCGTAGATAATTGATGCAAAAAACTGTACGACATACAGACGAAGATAATTGATAAAATGTGAAAATATTATGCGAAAAGCTAGGCAACAGACAATCGAAGATAATTGATAAAATACGAAATATTTATGCGAAAACATATGCGGCAGACAGGCAAAGATAATTGATAAAGTGCGAAATGGTTGAACTTATGAGGGGAACATGCATGTTGAGGGATATTCAAGCAATGGAGTTCTTTCATTTTATATTAGTTAAAGTCGTGTTTTCATTTTTATCTTTCTATTTCAGCTTTCTTAAGTGGGACACGTGTTCTTTTCTTATTGGTCATTATGGCTTGTACGGCTTTATCACGTGAATGTGACCTTTATCTTCATTTTGTAACTTTGTAAGAAAAATAGCTTAGATCTAATGGCGATTTGAACATTTTGAATTGTTTCTCTTTGGTTTTACAAAATTTGCTACGGTTAAGCTCAAATCTACATGGTATCTAGAGCAGGTTAAAGAAAACAAGAGAAAATGACGCAACGCAACAATGAGCAGAGTCGCGAAATTGTTGGAAGAGGCATTTACACTCGAGACGTAGATCCACTTTCCCTTCATGGATCTGATCATCCTGGGTTGATATTGGTCACTATTCAGCTCACTGGATCAAATTACTCACACTGGAATCGTGCGATGAAACTAGCTCTCTGTGCGAAATCGAAGCTTGGATTTATTGAAGGCTCAGTAGTAATTCCAGAGATTGGATCGGAGGAATATGTTCAATACCAGAAGGTAGAGTCTATGGTAATCTCTTGGCTGCTTAACTCTATTTCTAAGGACATTGTAGAGGCCTTTATGTATGTTAAGAATGCTAAACAGCTTTGGGACGAGCTAGCTGAAAGATATGGTGAAAGTAATGGACCTCTAAGGTACCAGTTACAAAAGGAAATTGCTAATTTTACTCAGGGTAATCTCACAGTAACTGCCTATTACACCACACTGAAATGTCTGTGGGATGAATACTCTTCTCTGATTTCTATACCTGATTGTGTATGTGGTTCTGGGAAGAAGTTTATTGAAAATGATATGGAAATCAAGCTGATGCAATTCCTTATGGGATTAAATGAGGCGTTTGGGCCAGTGAAAAACCAGATTCTGCTTTTTGATCCACTGCCTACCATTAACAAGGCTTATTCAATGATGCTGAAAGTGGAAAAACAGAAAAGTATGTACATGGGAGTTCAAAATCAAATGGAAACCTCGGCTATGTTTGCTAAAGGCAATTTTGGAAGAGGTAATGGTGGCAGAACGCAAACCTTTGGCAGAGGTGGTGGTGGAAGAGGATTTGCTACACAAAATGTCAATGCTGGTAGAGGAAGAGGTGGTCAAAGGCTGTCCAAAGAGGAAAGGGCAAAGTTGTTTTGCACACACTGTGGGTTTAATGGCCATGAAGTTCAGGGTTGCTTCAAACTCAATGGATATCCAGATTGGTATAAAGAACTAAGAGAACAAAGGCAGGGTCAAAATGTCAACATGGCAGATAATGATGATTCATCAAAAGGGGACTCAGAGGGTAAATCTCAACATGGTGATTCTTTGCCTGACATAAGTGTACTAATTCAGAGAGAAATTGCAAAGTACATGGCAGGACAGCAAGAGGCAGAAACCAACACATACTCACATTTTGTGGAACATTCAAATGACAAGGAGGATTATGCCTTTTCTTTAGCTGGCAGACTCAACAAATGCAGTTGGATTGTGGACACTGGTGCAAGCAAGCACATCTGTTGTGAAGCTGGAATGTTTACAAAGAGGTCACTTACCCAAACTCCTGTTATTGTAAATCTTCCTGATGGTACAAAAGTGAAGGTGACTCAAGTTGGTGAAGTGCAGTTCAATGATCAAATTACACTTAAAGGGGTGCTCTTAATACCTGAATTTAAATACAATCTTTTATCAGTGGGGCAGCTTGTGGAAAATGATGATTTACAGTTTGTATTTACTGAAAGGGATTGCAAACTGAGAGATATAAAAACAGATTCAATCATAGCCCTGGGAAAGGCAATGGCAGGCTTGTATGTGATAGAAGAAGAAGGAGTATTTGTTAATGCAGTTGATAAGGACAATGCACTTGATGTGGGTTTGAATTTGTGGCACAAGAGGCTTGGACACAGCTCCATTCATTGTCTGAAACACTTGTATTTCTTAAAGGGAGAACATATTAACCAGGAGGTGAATCCATGTGATGTGTGTCACAGATCAAAACAAACCAGATTATCTTTTCCTCTCAGTCAGATACAAAGCACACACAAGTTTGAGTTAATTCATGTGGATGTATGGGGGCCACACCATGAGAAGTCAGCATTGAATGTTTCTTATATGTTGACAATTGTTGATGATATCACAAGGGCCACCTGGATCTATTTGATGAAGTATAAAACAGAAACTTACACACACATGAAATCCTTTTCAGAATGGTAGAGGTGCAGTTTAGGGTGAAGGTGAAGCAGATGAGAAGTGACAATGGCAGTGAGTTTGTCAACAGGGAGATGAATACTTTGTTGAAAGAAAATGGGATACTACATCAAAGGACATGCCCCTACACTCCACAACAAAATGGAGTAGTAGAAAGGAAACATAGATCCATCCTAGAGGTGGCAAGATCAATTTCTTTTCAGTCACAATTACCAAAGCAACTTTGGCCATACAGTTTGCTTGCTGCTGTGCAAATAATCAACACTTTGCCTAGTGAAAAGTTGGGATGGAAAAGTCCTTATGAGCTACTCCATGATAAACCACCAGCTTATGCCATGTTCAAGACTTTTGGATGTCTGTGCTATGCAAGTAAACTGGGACCACATAAAAGGAAATTTGATGAGAGAGTTGTGAGCTGTTCTTTCTTAGGTTACATTTCCGGGACCAAAGGATATAGAGTGTATAACCTTGATACTAAAGAGGTCTTCATCAGTAGAGATGTCATATTTTATGAGGATAAATTTCCCTTTCATGAATTCACTTCTCCTACCACAGATCACACCATTCCTTTGCCAGTCATAAATGATGTAGATGACACAAAAAGATTGACTCAAGAGTCTACTCAAGAAGTACCAGATTTGACTGTAAGTGAAGGAGCTCTTAGAAGAGGGAGCAGACTTAAGAAGCCCCCTTCTTGGTTGTCTGATTATGTGGTAGAAATACCAGGAACTGAAGAGATAAGCCTTTTCTTTTCTACAGTTAACAAAACAGTCACAGAACCATTATTTTATGAGCAAGCTGTTGGAGATAAAAGGTGGTTAGATGCTATGCACAAGGAGCTAGAGGCTTTGGAACTAAAAAACACTTGGACAATCACAAAGTTACCACCTGGAAAGAAGGCTATTGGATCAAAATGGGTGTATAAAATAAAGAGAAATCCAGATGGTTCAATTGACAAGTTTAAGGCCAGATTGGTGGCAAAGGGGTTCCTACAAAGAGAAGGGGTAGATTTTTTTGATAGTTTCTCACCAGTGGCAAAACTTGTCTCAGTAAGGTTGCTTATTGCTTTGTCTACTCAACATAACTGGGAGTTACACCACATTGATATAAACAATGCTTTTTTTCATGGGTTTCTGGATGAAGAGGTTTATATGCTTCCTCCAAAAGGTTATATGAAGGCCAAGGAATGTGAAGTTTGCTTGCTGAAAAGGAGCTTATATGGGTTGAAACAAGCCAGTAGGCAATGGAATATTGAGTTCTCTGATAAACTCTTATCTTATGGCTTCACCCAATCACCTCATGATCACTGCTTATTTTTCAAGGGTTCAGGTGACAAATTACTTGCTCTTGTCATTTATGTGGATGATGTATTGATTACTGGTGCTTGTTTGGCTGACATACAACATCTTAAGAGTTATCTTGATGGTCTTTTCACTATTAAAGATTTGGGAGAGACTAAATATTTCTTGGGATTGGAAATTCTTAGGACAGCTGCTGGCACATTCCTCAGTCAAAAGAAATACATACTTGATATTGTGGCTGATTTGGGGCTAGACAACTCTAAGGCAGTGATGACACCATTGCCGCAGGGTTTAAATCTCTCATCTTTCGATTCTTCTCCTTATAGCCACCCTGAAGGGTATAGGAGACTTGTGGGACGACTGCTTTACTTGAATCTTTCTAGAGCTGATCTCTCTTATGCAATACAACAGCTCAGCCAGTTTGTACAGGCTCCCTCCCAAGCTCATTGGAATGCAGCTCTTCACTTGGTCAGGTACCTGAAAGGCACACCACATTTGGGACTTTACTATACTGCTACACCTTCACAGCAATTGGAGGCTTTTTCTGCCTATGACTGGGGTAGCTATGCAATCACTCGGAAGTCCCTCACGGGTTATTGCATCTTCCTGGGCTAGGCGTTAATCTCTTGGAAAACTAAGAAGCAAAAGACGGTTTCTCGTTCATCGGCTGAGGCAGAATATAGGTCCATGGCTAGCACTGTGTGTGAACTGCAATGGCTTTCCTTTTTGGCCAAAGATCTGTCCCTTCCTATCATTACTCGTATTTCTCTTTGGTGTGATAATCGTGCTGCCTTGCACATTACGGCCAACCTTGTTTTCCACGAGCGTACCAAACATTTGGACATTGATTGTCATGTGGTTCGTAATAAATACAAGGAAGGGTTCATCTCCCCTAAGCACATTTCTTCCTCTCTTCAGCCTGCTGATCTCTTCACTAAATCTTTGTGAGGTGTTGATTTTCAAAGGTTCATTTTCAAGTTGGGAATGCGTGTGATTGGCCCCATTCCCACTTGAGGGGGGGGGGGGGGGGNAGGGGAACATGCATGCTGAGGGATATTCAAGCAATGGAGTTCTTTCATTTTATATTAGTTAAAGTCGTGTTTTCATTTTTATCTTTCTATTTCAGCTTTCTTAAGTGGGACACGTGTTCTTTTCTTATGGTCATTATGGCTTGTACGGCTTTATCACGTGAATGTGACCTTCATCTTCATTTTGTAACTTTGTAAGAAAAACAACTTAGATCTAATGGCGATTTGAACATTTTGAATTGTTTCTCTTTGGTTTTACAAAATTTGCTACGGTTAAGCTCAAATCTACAGAAATAGTTATGCAACAAACATGCGAAGATAATTGATGCAAAAAGTTATGCGACAAACAGTCGAAGATAATTGATAAAATGCGAAACAGTTATGCGATAACCTATGCGACAAACAGGTGATGATAATTGATATATTCGATAATATTATGCGATAAACTATACGATATAGACGAAAATAATTGATAAACTACAAAAATATTATGCGATAAACTATGCGACAGAAAGACGAAGATAATTTATGAAGTGCAAAATATTTATATGGTATGATATACGACAGACAAACGAAATTCATTGATTAAAGTGCGAAACAAATTATGTGATAAAGCATGCAACAAAAAAGCGAAGTTAAATAAGCAAGTGTGAATTACTTATGCAATAAAGTACGGTCAGACAAGCGAAGATCATTAAGCGAGTGCGAAACAACTTATGCAACAAACAAGCGAAGTTAATTGAGAAAGTACGAATTACTTATGCGATAAACTATGCGAAAGACAGACGAAATTCATATCGCACGTGCGAAACAAATTATGCAATAACGCATGCAACAGGCCAAAGAGTTAATTGAGCAAGTGTGAATTACTTATGCAATAAATTGAGCGACAGACATGCAAAGATACTCGAGCAAGTAAGATATCATTATGCGATAAATTACGCGACTGCCAGACGAAGATAATCAAGCTAGTGCGAATTACTTATGTTATACACAAGGTGACAGACAAAAGAAGATAATTCAACAAGTGCAATCTAGTTATACAATAAACTACGCGACAAACATACAAAGATAATTGATAAAGTATGAAATATTTATGCGACAACTATGCAAAAAAGAGGTTAAAAAAATTGAAAAATTGTAAAATATTTATGCAGTAAACTACGCAATAGACAAGTTAAGATAATCGATAAATAACAAAATATTTATGAGATAAACTATGTGACAAATTTGATACATTAATTGAATATGACAACATGATTGCTTTGTAGGAAATGACTGTCGATCAATTTTTCCGCTTTAACGGATGTTCCTGTTATCAACATTGTTACACTTTGATTATAGCGCCCCGTTCGATTTATAGAATTTCTCAGATTATTCTATTTATCGAATATTATTTATAAGGTTATATTTATTTTATTAGTCGCGATATCGACGTAAATAAAAGGTTGGAATACTCGATCGTTTTATTGAAAAACGTTCGTTGTTCGGCGATTTCGTTTTAATCGCGCGAACCGAATATAATCCGTTTGAATAATAGATTTTTCGGATATTTCGGCATTATTAATATTTTATTTTTCCGAGCGTTATATATGTTCGGATTTTATGAGATTGAGCCCGATAAACCGGTAGTCGAATCCAACCGATTCGTAAACCCATTATTTACGAATTATTTGAGATTATTATTATGATTATTTATTTTTATTATTATTATTTATTGTTATTATTACTACCAATATTATTACTATTTATTAAATCCCTAATTGTCATTAAATGTGTAAATAGGTATTATTAAATAATCAATGTGTATTATATATATGTAAATATTATTTGGTTTATTTTAATCGCGAGATCAAACCGCCGTAAATGCCATTACGTTGAGCCTGAGAGCCGGCCCGAGTCTTTAAACCCGTGCGCCTAGTCGAACACGCCTCCTTGAACCGGCTGACCCGACCCGGTTTTTCCTCTCGTGCGTGTGTGCGTGTGTTTCTCTTGAGGAGCAAGAATCCAAAACCTAGTCTAATTATCCTGCTCTCTCTCTCTCTCTCGATGTTATCAGATCCCGCAGCCTTTCTCTATTTCTTTTCTCTCGTCAAATCACGCCGCTCTCTCTTGCAAATAATCTCTCGATCTCAATCTCGCCTCTTTCTCTCACGTTAGCAGCAGAAGGAGAAATCTCGTTCTCTCAACCCTCTCATCATCGTAAAAAAAAAAAGAAAAAAGAAGAGAAGAAGCCTGAACGCCGACCACCCGCCTCCGTTCACTGCCCTTCTCATCTCACGGCGTCAAGCAGTTCTGGCAACCCTTTCCTCCGCAAGCAGCCGTCTTCAGCGCCGACGACCCTTCCCCGAGAGCAGGCTGCAACCGGCGACCGTCGCCCCTTTCTCTCGCAAATCCCGTCGGCCCTCACCTCCTCCCAACCTGACCGCGAAGCGCCATCGCGCAGGCCGCCTCCCCGACCTCCGGCGAGCCCTCCTCCGCGAACGACGACCCCAGCGTCTCCGGTGGACCCTCCTCCCTCCGCGAGCAGATAACCGCCGTCCTCAGCCTCTGCTGCCCCTCCCGGCGAACCTCCATAGCCGCTGGCGACCGTCAAGAGCAGCGGCGGGCTGATTGTTTGACCAGCTGCCGTTTGAGAGTGCTCGGGGCTGAGATCCTTTTTCCGGTGAATTGAGCACCATTGGAGAGTGGGCTTTTCATAGACCGAGGGGCTTCTGTTCCGAGCGACAACCGGGAGCTTGAGCAGCGACACTCGAGTCTCTTTCGAGAATGTGCGGATGTCCGGGCTGCAACGAGCCGAGTACTTCCCGAGACCGCTAGTGACCATGTTCGAGCCTCAACCCATCTTTCCTCCTTTCGTGTAGAATTGAGGAGTGTTGTAAAGCTCGTTTCCCCCTTATGTGTTTCGTACGTTTAGATCCTTGTCGTGTGTTCGGATCATATGATTTGAGAATGATTATCAAGTGTTTAATTAGTGTGTATATTTGTGTAGAATTGATGTGATATATATGATCTTTTAATGCCTTGTTGATATGTATATGCATTTTATTTGTTTTATGTAATGAGCTCTTCAATTTTATGAAGTCGAGAGAGATCATATTAAAATCATGTTTAGTTGATGTGAGATTGGAACACAATGAGTTCTTGGCCTTATGGTGAAGGCCTCGGACAATTTCGAGTCTTGTCGAGTCATTCATGAATTTATGAACTCGTATAATCGCTGATTTGTTATTAAATTCGTAATAAATTGCATATTGATCCGTTTGATGTGAAACTTTGTGTGTAGGTTCCTGTGATGAATATGTATGTCAGTGTAAAAATTTCAGATTAAAATACTACATGTAGCTATTTTAATTAATTAATGTGATTTATGGGCAGAACCGTGTTAATTGCATAATAAATTGAGTAGTGCTCCAAATTTGTTGATATTTGTGTATGTTGTGTCTCTGGCATATTTACATGTTGTGTAAAATTTTCAGAATTTTTGGACTCAGTTTGCTAAGGTAAATAATTTATTATGTTATTCTACCGAAAATTGTTTTAATTATGATAATCATCAGATATGTTACTGAAAAATTTTGATTTTTGGTTGAAGTGCTTATTTTGTGATGTGTGTCATGCTGTAAAAATATCAGAATTTTTGGAGTTCATATTTGTTCAGTTTTGAATTTGTGCTCGTTTTTGCTGAAAACTTGTTCGAATTTTATAAAATCATGTGTTTTGAGTTAGGGGCTGAAATTTGGTGGATTTGCTGAGTCCACTGAGTTGGATTTTATGTTAAAATTTCAGAGTCTAACTCATTCGGTAACATGACCAACCTGATTATGTGATTTATCGTTTAGTATTTAAAAAATGTAGGTTTTTGTGTTAAAAAATGTAAACCGACTCGCATGTTGTTCCTTGTTTGTTTGACTTGGTCAACCTTTAGTTGGTTTTATGTGAACTCCCATATGGATTTGGTCGAGTCTAAGTGTTCCAACGGACTTCACGAACAACTTAGTCAAATCAAGTTCGACTAAGTATGATTTGTGTTTTCCGTTTAAGTCAAGATAGATGTTGATTATAGAATCTTGACTTAATGTAGGTATTTGAGAAGTCAAGCCTCGACCTACTGTCCATTGCTTGTTGAGTTGTTTCCAATCCGAAATCCAGGTGGGTTAGTTATTCTAAAATATCTATGCATATGTGTTTAAATGTGTTTGAAATTTGGTATGATCTATGTATGCATGTGAGCATGTAGCCTATCGATGTGAGCTTGATGGCCATCGGTACGGTTGTCCCCATCGATGTAATACGGTTGCCCTTGCGAGACAAGTCTCTTTAAGACCTAATGAAAGGCCGTGTCCTTAGGGTAATGAATCCCCTTTCTGCGACTAATGAAAGATGTGTACACAGGAGTGAGTCATTGATGTGGCAAGAGTCATTGATGTGACTAGAGATGAGACATGATGTTATTATTGTTTATGTTCATGCTGCGACCATACCATTATTATGTTGTTTATATGCATAGTGTGAGTACAATATTTTCCAACTGTACTCACTCCCACCTGGTCTTCACGGATGCAGGTTAAACAGTTGGCGAATGACGAGGCAAGGCGAGTGGGTGGTCTTGTTTATTTACTTATGATTATTATATGCTTCCGCACTTATGAATTTATGTTGGATTATTTGAACATGTTGACTTGATGATTTTGGAAACATATTTGATTGGTTTATGTTCAAAGACCTTTCAATTTGATATTCATGGGTATGCGATTAGGAATGTCCTGATGTTTATTGTTTATGTTAATGAAATTATGGTTAATGAAAACCTTTGAAAAATCGGGTAATGAATTCCCGTAGTTCAGACATGACTTGAACTAAGTTTTGAAATGAATGAGTAACGCCGAAAATGTTTATGATTCGAAAAATGAATTTCGAAAATTTTACTGTGATTTTTGGAAAAATCATGAATTTTCTTTAAAATAAAAGTGGGGGCGTTACATTGATCGTGTTATTACTGTATTGCGGCTATATTTTCTGACCATCATATATTGATATCCTTTCACCGTCGGTGGAAGACGATAGCAGTAACACGAGTGAAGATGATTAGACATTTGTTTGTTTTTTAGTTTTGCATTTTTTTGTTTTCCATCAATGTTTCTTCAATATGGTTAAGTAGTAGTGTTTTGTGTGTGGGACCAGATCCTTGTGATGGACCATGCAGAATTATTAGACTAGTTTTATCGGTGGTCCAAGGAATTGGGTCACCAAGAAACAGACAAAAAATAAAAATGAAAATGAAATAGTCATGGAATATGCGCGGCCCAGTTCACAATATGACCTTTGGTCGCGACTAATAAGCCAAGAGTTTGAAGATGGGACACTTGTCCCATTTCTATTGGACAAACGTATTTTTCAGATAAAATAAAAGATAATTATATTTTTCTGGTGTTAATTTATATTAGAAAATAAAATAATAAATATAAAATATTATGGGGTGATTCTTTACCAATTCAATAAAAAAAAATCAATCAAAACTCAAATTTAATTCAACTTTAATCCAACTCCGCTCTCCTCAATATCATCAATATAATTAAATAATATCAACCAATCATTCTTACACATCACATTAACTTTAATTCACTATTCATCCACTCGCATAATTTTAACTAATCATAACTTCCAGTCATTTTTCTTCTACTTTACATCAAATCAACTTAAATTATTTTATTTAAATATTATTTTAATATATCCACTAACAATTAACCATACCACCTTTTTCAAAATTAACTATAGTTAAAAAAACAAACCAAATAAAACTAGCTGAATCCATAAACAATCACCCCCTATATTTTTTTTATTCTTTATAAATATAAGAATTCACCTATCCCAATAACAAAAAAACTACATTATTAGGCAAAAAGTAAAAAAAAAAAATAGAGAGAGAGAGAGAGAGAAATTGTAATTGTGTTGAAAAAACATATTATTAATTTTTTTTATCTCTCCCATTTTTCCTAATTTTCAACAAATACCAGATGAATTGAACTAAAACAATAACAAAAATCAATTGTAGATAATACTTAATAAATAAATAAATAAAATAAAATAAATATTTTGGGTTGGGTTTGGTTGGGGATAAAGATATGTTGGGTTGTAAGGTTAAGAATTATTAACATGGCTCAAGATCGGCTCGAATTTTGAAGAATTATTTTCTAAATATTAACATGCTCTTTTTAATCTAAAAGAAAATTTTGTCCTTGATGTTCTAATATTGATAACTAAACTATACAGGGGATTTTTTTTTACAGTATAAATTCGAGCGGCTCATCGACTTTATGAGCTTATTGAAACGATGCGTGAGTCTCTACTCGTTTTGCGCTATGTTTTTGCAACGATCTTTAAACAATAAAATATATATTTTTTTGTCATAGAAACAATTCTCCACGACAGTGAGGATAGAATTTTCCATTATGTAATTTAATAGTGGTTATCAATATTTATCAAATATTAAAAAAAATATTTTTTTATTGCGATTTTTATAGGATGACCGCATATCTAGGTTAATTCATGACGTTAACATTCCAAATATGGGTGACAAGTTTGAGTAGGGTAGAGTATATGACATTGTCAAGTACCAATTAGAAAGTAACATTGGTAAATATAGATTTATCATTGCAAAGTTTAAACTCATTATTCATGGGAATACCGAAGTGTTGGATTATCCTATCGATTTCCCAATGTTTAATTTTGACTTCCGTAATTTTTGTTATTTCCTAAGTTGTTGACAATGTAGTTTTTCAACAAGCAAATGATCGTACTTCCAATTTTATTTTCAAACATGTAGACATACATGTGGTTGTGTCTATTGTTTATGTGTTATGTTGCAAACATATATCCAATCATTTAATATTACTATTATCACTGAATATTGTTTTCTTGTACATCACACGGAGTATGCACTAGTATATATAATTCTGAAATAAAAAAATGAATATTCTTCAAATCAATCGCNAAAAAAAAAAAAAAAAAAAACCTTACAACAATATTTTAACTATTTGCGCATTTTGTGAAATGTACTAGTAAAATCCATAAATTTCGAAAAGTACACAAGCTAGTAGTATACTTAGACATGATCACGACCCGTGGTCAACAGGACTTGAATCGAGCCCGTGGTTTGACTAGATCGGTTCCAAGCCATATATTTTTAATTTTTTGAACCACAGGCCGGTTGTGAACCAGAATTGAAACCGAAACCGGCTGTTCTGCCTTTTCTTTTTTTTTTTTTAATTTTTTTAATGAACTGGGCTAACTCAAGTCAGTTCATGAAATGGTCCAGTAGCTCCGGTTCACCAAACCGGCCACTGGACCACCTCTAATTGTATATAGAGATGTTAAACGGGCTAGCCCTAGCGGACTTTGAGCTAAACGGTTCGAGTCTAAAAAGTCCGAATTTAAACAGGCTACCAATAAAAGGACCTAACCCTAAACCTAGCGGACTTTGGGCTAATCGGGCTATAATAATAATAATAAATTACAACACCTAGTTAACGGTTTTTTTGAACGGCTATTTAGTATTTACCACTATATATATACAACTACACTTTATATATGAACACATTACAAACTCTTAAATAACATATTGTTTCTTAATAGAAAAAAAAAATGTTCAAATTATTACTTATAACTACCATTTGTCTAGTTATTTGGTACGTATCGGAAATTTTGACCAATATAGCATAGTGCTGAATTTATATTCTATCAATATATTCTATGTGTTAGGTCTTTGTCTCATTTATTTTTTTATTAGCCATTCTGATTGGTTTAAATATTTTGCTGTGAAATAAAATTAAATTTGTTAATAATTATCTATCAAAATAATAATAATATATTATAACTCATAATTACATGTGAAGTAAAATAGCAAAATTGTAATATACAAGGAATCATGAGACATATTCCTTACCTTTCTAAAAACATATACACCACTCAACCCAAGTTAAACGGACTAGCCCTAGCGGGCTTCGGGCTAAACGGTCCAGGCTAAAAAAGCTCGGATTTAAACGGACTGCTAATAAAAAACCCTAACCCTGTTTTTTTTCGGGCTAAATGGGCCGGCCAATCGGGCCACTGACCATTTAACACTAATTGAATACTTCACCATTTGACAAATACCAGCAGCCATTTTTGGGTCTCACCATTTCTCTCCTCAAAAAACCCTGTTCAAAACCCCAAACCCCCACTCTCTGCAATCCTAAAACCCTAATAGCTTCCGGAGAAAAAGTGATCATGTGTGCATTAGCTCGATCTAGCTCGCGTCTGCTCTCAATTGTCTCGAGGAATAATCGTAGATTTTCCTCGGCCGTCAGCTCAGAACCACCGAAAGAAGCAATCATATCCTCCTCTATTCTCGGTGATCAGCCTCCGCCACCGCCAACGGGTCCGCCGCCTCCGCCGCCGGCTTCAGAGGTAGATAAAAGTTCATGGAACTTTCTCAAGTACGGTCTCATTGCTGCCATCACAGGTGGTGCTGCTACTGCAGGCTACGCTACCTACGGTACTTAGTACTTACCTTTGTCGTTATTTTGGTTTCCCCTTACAAAATTGATAACGATAGTTCTGATTTTTCCAGTGGAGTGGGTAAATATTTATCTTGGACGTTGGAAATTCAAGTGTATACGTACTGTAACTATGTACGTATCAGAATTTCACATTGGTGGCAACGTGGATGACCATATGTGTGATTCTTTGTTGTTTTATATTTTGAAGGCGGATTTACAAATAGGTTGTAAATTCATTGGCCGATTTTAGCTGTTATTGGACTTATAAATGATTTCAGTTTCCATGGTTACCTATTTGATAATTGATTTTTGAATGATTTTAAAGATTATGCACCTATGTGGTTTAAATGATTTGAGTTTCTGTTCTTCCTCTTGGTTTAAATGATTTGAGTTTCTGTTCTTCCTCTTGAGTTTGAAGCTGGCACTCTTTTCCTGCTTTTCTGCTTCATATACTTGTGCTTGTTACTCTTATGAGTCATCTCTTATTTATTCCTTTTTTTTTTGGCTATGTGTTTATGAAATCTTAGAATGGTTTATGTTGTATATGAGTTACTTTTTCTGTATTCCTTAGAGTTTTTTTGGTCTTTGAGGCTGGGTTTGTCTACGTGAAATTGTACATGACTAATGACTGAAATTTCAAAAGTTACTCTTGATTTTCTTGGTGCTGTAAATAGTGACTTGTATATGAACTGCCTAGATACAGATTCTCTTTGTCAACTTGATGCAGATCAGCTCTTTATTTTTTAGGGTTTAGTTGGGGGAATTGAGGTTCTCCTGTTATGGCCTTTCACCTTAGCAGATGCATAACTGTAGATATGCGATAGGTGTTTTGAGATTCTGTCATTGATTGTTTAAGTTTCTATTGGTATTCATATATTGCGGTTCTTTCCTATATCTATTTTTCCTAGAATATATACAAACAGGAGTGTAGTTGTATGAGAACTGATTGTGGATGTTGCTTGATTGGATATTCTTAGTTTCGGAATTTCAGCAACAATATGAAAATATCCTCTTGCTTTTAAATAGCAGTTTTATGGACAATACATTAATAATATTCTAGTTACTCATATATGTTTGGTGAAAGTTTAGGTTGCATAAAAGTTGATGTTTGTTTATTGCAGCATACTCATTGGATGAAGTTAATGAGAAAACTAAGGCTCTTCGCGCATCTGCAAATTTCAATGTTGGCGATGATAGATCATCTTTTGATGTGCGTCAGACAACACCCTTCTTCTTTGCTTTTGTGTATATGTTCGTTCTCAAATTTCTTACGTCTTTGATAAAGGTTTAGTGTTGAGTTGTAGTAGTGTTTATATATAAATTAGTCCTCTCATCTTTTAACATTATCCACCTGGGGCTGCAGTGGGTTTCAAGAACTGTAGTGGTAGTGTAATAATGACTGGAAACAAGGAGAGGTGCAAATCTTATTTGTAATAGAAGTAGTTGGACATAATTTGAGTACATTCTGGTTGCTGTTATTCCTCACTCAACAACTTGTTCATTGACCTTAGAATATATTATAGTTCTTGTCCTGAAACTCTGATGCAGTTTTGACATGACATGCTCTTGTAATAATGTTAGTTCACGTGGCCAATACTTCACATGATATGAATCGCCCAAATTTAACTTCAAATCATTTACTTACAGAATAACACATTCCATCCTCTTGTATCACAAATTTGTTGTATATGTGATGGATTCATTTGATTACTATATAAAGCTCGTACTTACTCAAACACCCCTTCAATCCTGTCCTCAAGTTTGCGGAAGTAAATCATAGTATCATACACTGACACACTGCAAAGTTGTCTATACTATGTTCAGTTCCATACCATAGTACCTCCATGATAAAAAAAAGTTGGTTGCTGAAACCCCTGGGATGTATCGGGTCCTCACAGAATGGCTCTTGAACTCATTATATTCTACAATTTGAAGAGTTTAGAAATGTGGTAAGATGGTCTGGTAGAGCAAAAATTGGGTGCAAGAGCTGGCATAAAGTGTCAGCATGTAAAACCAGGTTCGTTGACATATGGATTTTGGTAGGATATCAGGAAGAACATAGAAGGCCTATGATACCATGTGCTACAATATGACATTAATCAAGTTTAGGTAACGTGCTATTCCAAAGAAATGACTGTGTGGGTAATGTGTATTGTACGGAAAACGGATATGGCTATGGAATTGTCCTTCAATTTCCAATAGTATATGGGTACTATGCTTGAGCTAACTGTTTGGAATCTCTTATTGTCTGTGCAGAAATTTAGTGCTTATCTACGTGCAGCTGCAATGACAGGTGAAAATTTTCTCTTTGTGTTATTTCTCTCAACAGCGTATTTAGCTAGATTAACATTTTTTTTTCTCTAATCATATATGGTTACTTTTCAGATTGCCCATGACACTAAATTAATCTTATATTTCATTGGTTGTTTCCTTCGTGTTATTATGTTTCAGTGCCTGCTAAATTGGTTGAAGCATACCTTGATTTAAGGAGGTTAGCGGAAGAGCAAGTTAAGGTGAGCACTTCAACTGTTAGAATTATTGTCTGAGAAGTTCAATGCTGTGAAATACAGTATGCATCACTTTTAGTGTTTGTTCATTATGGCATTCTTTCAAACTTCTTACTCCATTTCAGGGTTTTACTGAACCCACATCAGAGAAGCTCCTTCCAGATTTGCACCCTATGGAGCAGCATGTTTTCACCCTTGTTCTTGATCTAAATGAAACATTGATATATTCTGATTGGAAGGTATAAATTATCAGGCCCAATTCTGATTATGTTCCTAGTTCTCATTCATAATAAGTTAATTCTTTCCTCGGTTGATGATTAGAGTGATTGATGTCTTTCTATTATTAGAATGGTATCGTACGCCCCTGTGTGTGTTTTCTTGTTTCTTGTCTTTTTGTTTTTTTTTCCTGTCAATTTTCTTTTCTTGCCATGATATTGTGCAAGTCAGATAGGCCAAGTCTAACTTACCATTTTCTTTCCCATTCATCAATTTAAAGCGCGACAGAGGGTGGAGAACGTTCAAAAGACCCGGTGTAGATGCTTTCCTCGAGCATTTAGCTCAATTTTATGAGATTGTAGTATACTCTGACCAACTAAGTATGGTGAGTCTGCTCCTGATAAAAACGAGGGCTGTTGCCGTCAAATCTCATAGTTCAATCAGTTTTTATATCTTTAATTTAATTAATGCCTATCTATGAACTTACAGTATGTTGATCCTGTTGTCGAAAGATTGGATCCAAAGCATTGTATCCGCTATAGGCTTTCTAGGGGGGCTACAAGATATATAGATGGCAAGCACTACAGGGTACATTCATTCACTTGCTTTTAAGAATGCATCAGCTATATTACTTTTCGTACTTTTTATACAGCAGTACTGTCCATGTTAAATTCCAAATTTCCAGATTTTGCTTTATCAATTATCATGCTATCTGCTGTTGCTTTCTTTTTCCCATTTTTTAACAGTTAAGTTCATGGGCAAATGATGACTTACCTTGACACTTGAATGTTACGCATAAAGCTCCTAACATTAAGCATATGCTCCTATATTGCTTTCAGTGTGATAGCTGCATTGATCTAGTTCCAGTGCTAAAAAGAAATAATTGTACATCATTGTCTACTGATCGGTGACTTATAACTCTGATACTTTATAGATATTAAATGGTTAACTTTACCTGACATTCTCAACTTAGATGTTTTTCCATTTTTTGAGAGGATACATAAACACACACACACACACACACACACATATATATATATATAGTTAGAGGATCAATTCATAAAAAAAACATCAATATATTGTTGTTGTTGTTGTTGTTGTTATTATTATTATTATTATTATTATTGTACACGTACATATGTATTAAGCATATTTTTCTGTAATTGAAGTTCTATAATTGTGGCGCACACACACACACACACACTCGTACAATACCCGTGTACAACAAGGGTACTTAAAAATTAATATTTGGACAATAAAAAGTAGAGTAATTCATATTTTGTTTTTTGTGAAATTATTCATAATAATAATGATGTTATATTTATTCAAACGGCGCAATGCACCTTGGGTCGCTACGGAAACAACCTCCTTGTATAATTACAAGGGTAAGGTCTGCGTACAACTGACCCCCCAGACCCCAACCTGTTGGGAATGTACTGGGTATGTTGTTGTTGTTGTTATATTTATTCAAAATTGCACCTGCATTTTACACTCAATTTGTCAAAATTGGTAATTTTTAATTATATTTATAAAGTTATATATTTCTAAATAAATATTTACATCTTCCTGAATTTGATTCTTTTTTTTTCAAAAATTAAGTGTTATTGTATTGTGATCGTAATTTATAGTTTTTGAGCCGGTTTCTCTGGTTTCTTAATTTTTAAATATTGATTCATATATTTGATAATTCAAAATATAAATTTAATACATATAAATTTAATATCTTTCTAACTTTATGAAACTAAAAATTATTTTCATTAATTATGATATTTGTTTATATTTATTGTTTTGAACAGATAATAACATTCAATTCTTTATATACTTTATTTAAGTCGAGAAGTAATATTTTTGAATATTTATTTTATGTAATATTTAATTTCACATTTTCCCCAAAATCCGTGGAAAAGATACACTAAAACAATTAGTTTATGGTATATTAAAGAGTTAGATTTATATTATTTTATAAAGTAATTATAATGTTATTTGATATTTTTCAATTTGGTTTGATAAATAAATTTAGTTTTATTTACATAGATAGATGAAATTATTTTACAATTTATATTCCAGTATGGATGTCAAATCGATGATCGTTAAAAGATGATTAATTTTGTATATCATACATGAAAAGAAATGCAAATATAAAGTTTATAAACTCTTACAAAGAAAATTTCATATTTATAGCAATTAATATATGAATTAAATCAGAAAAGGAAACGTAGTATAGGGTAATTTATGAAAAGAAAAGCTAAAATAGTTTTTGATAATTCCCAAAGAAATTTAAAACAGTTTTTAAGTTATTTGGTTTCCTTAAAAAAATTAATTTCTATCCGAACCTAGTTTCAAAGCATGAATTCCGAAGCGCACATGCTGGAATTCTATATAGGGGGGTTTATGTATCGCTTTATACAATTACAATTACTGTTATTTTTTGTAGTTTCTCATTTTTTTCTGTGTATCGATCATGCCATTTTATAAAGTGCCAATGTTTTGTGAAACATGGAATTCTGGTAGATGAGCATCTACCTCTGTTGTAAGTTTCTTTGATATTTTGTTTGTTTACATACGGGAACGGGCAACTATCGCCTGTTTACGCCACATTCTATTTGTTAATTGCGAGATTTGATTAAGAAAATAATTGATCTCTCTCTTCACAAATCACTATGTACATGGCATGCAAAATGCTTTTTGTTGTGTTATGGTATTTTGCTCTTTCCGTAGCTCTACTTATTCATTTACAATCTTCTATTAATCACATCTCTCATTGCAGGATCTATCAATGCTGAACAGAGATCCCGCAAAGGTGCTATACATTAGTGGCCATGCTCTAGAAAGTAGTCTTCAGTCCGAGAATGGTGTTCCAATAAAAGCATGGCAAGGGGAAGCAGATGACACTGCACTTCTCGATCTTATTCCATTCTTGGAATGTAAGCATTTAATATGTAGTTCAATGCTTGGAACTCACAGATTCACTTAATGAATACGGAGATATGTTTTGCAAAGTTTCTAGTTAAATACGTCAAGGCGTTTTTGATTTCAGATGTTGCCAAACACCGGCCATCTGATATCCGAACTGTTCTAGCTTCTTATCAAGGCCGTGATATAGCAAAAGAGTTCATTGAACGGTCAAAAGAGCATCAGAGGTTTGTTTCTTTTCTAGATCTATTTTCTTGTTACTTTTATTCCTGTTTTGGAAATGTCGATTTTCACCTCTCTTAATGGCTGTCACTCTGTGTGTGTGCGTATTATTCTATCGTCATCCTTTATGATGTGTTATGTCATCTAGTGGAGACAGAGCTTTGAAAAAGATACAGTAGTGTATATGCATACCCTGCATGAGTGCTGGATAGTCTCTCTTATGTTAGACCATTTTCAGACATCAAAAGCGCCAGTGATTTGCTATGAAAACAATTTTGCTCCCTAGTGTTTTTTTCCTTAACTCCAGGATATTTTGACCTGGAGTACTTGTTAAAGAAAGACACGAAAATTTTCATAGTACACAGGAGAATTAATAAAAACTTTGAGGCTTATCTTTAGAAAAGACATTTTTTATTTTTCCACGGGTATTTTTCCTCGGTGAATTAACAAAAACTTTGTTATATTCCAATCGATTGCTCTTATTCCAAGCTCAAACTTTTCATTGTGCACAGGAGAATGCTGGAGCAAAAGCAACAAGGCCGTCTCTGGAGACGTTAGGAATATCAAGTGTGCAAGTTTTTTTGAATGACGAGCAGTCATTTTCAATTCTCTATGTTTTCCATCAGTAATGAAGTATTTTTTCCTTTAATTAGCCATGTTCCTCGGATAACTTGCAGCTGGATGAGATGAGTATTAATTTTTGGCAGTCAGAGTGAGTGAGAGCAAAATGATTGCTCCGTTATTCGGTGAACTGATGTCTATTCTGTTCTTGGTTTGCATGGTTTATGTGGAGTTTTCGTGGGGAATTTTTGTAATTTGGTAGATGGTTGTTTATTTTTTATTTTTTTTTTTCAGAAATTAAGCTTTGTTAACAAGGTTTCAAAGTTGTAGACAATTATCTGTAGTTTTGACTTCTTTGTTAATAATTCTCTAGATTTGTTAAGGTAATTAATGGTTGTGTTGATGTATGTTCTTGAATTCCTTATAGTATCCATAATGCTGTGGTTCAATTTGGCTTAACTGTAATACTAATAGAGTTAAAATGAATGATTTGGAGAAATTTAAGTAAACGTAAGCTAATACTCGATATGCAATATTTTTTTACTTGTGTTTAAGATGGTGTAATTAAATATATTTATGAGTGATTTTACTAGAATAATAATTTTATGTGGACTCGTTTAGGTTGAGATCCATATCCTTCTCAATCTGATAATGAACTCCTCTCCCATCCAATCCCGTCCTCGGAACCAACCCACCTCTATTCCATTTTATAGACCATATCATATAGATGTGATTTTATTTTTATTTGTATTGGAGAGAATTTTTTTACACAAAAATATAAAATTTGATGTGGTATCAGACATTTTCTCAAAATAGTATAAAAAGTTTGAGTTTAATTTTGATATGAAACTAGTCTACACCCGTCAATCACATGTTCATGCATATAAATAGAAACACGAATAAGCAACTTGTTGAAGATGTCAGTGAGCAGGAAGTTGGTCGAAACATGACGAAGAGAAATGAAGCCTTCATTGTATTTAACGCTCACAATGTGGCAATCAATATCAAGACGTTTGGTCCTCTCGTGAAAGACATATGAATTAACAACTTTACTCTTTAACTGTAACTTTTACAATCGAACAATAAATAATATAAAAATTAGCTCAGTTTTTATGATCCCAAAAAATTATGTATATAGAATATAATATGTACTATTACGAAAATAAATTAAAAAATTATATACATTTATGATTAATATTTAACTTGCTAATTTTACGCTCGATTAAATTAAATATATTATATACTTTTTTGAAAATAAATTAAAAACTAATACAAGCTATAACTAGGT
The DNA here is from genome assembly GCA_008636005.1 of Striga asiatica. Taxonomy (NCBI): domain Eukaryota; kingdom Viridiplantae; phylum Streptophyta; class Magnoliopsida; order Lamiales; family Orobanchaceae; genus Striga; species Striga asiatica. The sequence goes on along the minus strand of BKCP01004605.1, from coordinate 469,594 downwards.
TTTGTAAAATTAATATATAATATGTATTATTGACGGTAAACGTCAACCATCTTTGATTAGCTCACTTAAATATTGATATGAGATACCGTATCGGGTCGACTAGGCCTGAGAAGCATCCAGTTGAACTGGCAGGTCGACCTGAGGATGAAAACCACAGATGTCGTTGAAGCATCACATTGATTATGACTCCACCGGCTAGAAGATGCGCCAATAGGTCGAGCTAGGACCCCCAGATGGCCTGGTAGAAACTCGACCTGGGAGTATGCAGGTAGATGGATCGAACACACGGGCATAATGAGAAGATAATCTAGCTAGATGCCTGCCGAGTTAGTCATATGATTAGACCGTCTAATAGTGAAAACTAAGAAAAAGGAAGGAATATTATTATGATAAGAATCACATGTAGATTGAGACAAGTGGCCTAACGGAACCGGGTAGTTCAGGCACTCGGGCAATACGAACGGGCCGTTCGGGCACCTGGGCAGCCCATCAGGCAAGCTTAGGAAACAAGATACCACCCTATATAAAGGGGTGATATATGACAATAAAAAATCTACAAACTCTTAATACTTACAAAGCTTACATACATTGTTCATCATCTTCATCATCATTGTGGACTGACTTGATCGTCTGAGTGCTAACACCAAGAACCCTTATCGGCCCATTTTGCAAGTCTTTGAACAGGTCAGGAAACAAATCCAAGTCGTGCAAATCCGGTCAAGTTCTCTTTTCACACCAAATATGTAATAACTAAAAATAGCATAACCAAAAGATATAAAAAATGGGTTGTTATAAATTTCTTGGTGCAGTAAAAATAACAGATCAAGCTGATTATACTATGAAACTAGTATTAACCATGTGCATTTGCACTTGCACATATTATCAAAAATAAATTGATAATAAATATTATATATAAAAATCTTAATTAAAATAAAAATTATTTAATATTATGTATCACACTTATAATTGAGTCATTACATCAAAGACTCTAAGTTGAATTTTTAAAACTAAAAAGAAATAACAATATAAATGGAGATTTATCATACATTAATGACTATTATTATATGAATATAATGAATATTCTAATTTTTATATTCTTTGAATATTATATTAATAAAAAACATACAATTATAAACAAAGTAAAACAAAAAACTTAAAATGGACAACATAAATATTATATACCATATAAATTGATATATTTATATAATAAAATACATGAACGTTTAAATTATTTCATCTTATAATTTTTCACTTATAAACAAATACTTATATGGTGTTATTTCATTATAAAAATATGTGGTCATTATTAAATATCATAATCACTTATTACACAATAATAAGAATGGTTATTTTTTTTTTCACTAATATGCAGGTAAAATAAAGAACCATTGCATCTCAATAGACTAATGCATAAAATTTCTTTATGTTACAACAATTAAAAAATTAATTTGAATACTAATTGAATAAAAAATAACATAAGTTAATAAAACTAACATTAATTTACATTATTAAAATGACTGAAGAAAAAAATAGGTAGGATTTTGTATGAATTAATAATGGAGTCCCTCCAAATGAAAACACAAAATAATAGATATGATAATGATTTATTTTTATAATTTCATTCCTAAGGCAAATTCAAATCTATGTATTACTTTACTTCTAATAATTGCCTTAAAAATCAAATTTATTGTACTAATTACCAGAAAGGATATGTTATTGTAACAGTTACATAAAATAATAAAAATATGTAATATTCCTTACCAAATTAACAAATAGTGTAATTATACTATTTTTAAGACAACCATTCTAACTTTATTGAATATTAATTAAAATATTAATTACAAATTAATAGATGTAACCACAAATAAAATAGAAGTTGAAACATACTATAATTAACTCAAAAATATGGGCAGAAAAAAGTAGGCTATTGCATTAATGTAATAGTCTACAATTATATACATACATATATATATATATATATATATATATATATATATATATA
>BKCP01004605.1:441868-454065 GCA_008636005.1 Striga asiatica | reverse complement strand
TACACACGATTTGATTGTATACGAATCACTATATTGATTGCATAAAATGTAATAAATATATACTTTTTATAATTTTGAGTGATCATGACCAATTAATTAGCTGAAAAATATTACATTTATTATAACAATTGCTTATGTGATTTTAAGAAATTTTACTATGACATAAAAAAAAATTAATGTATTAATAAACAACCACTTCATCATATAAAAAAATATTGATTTTATTGTAAAATATAATTTTATGTAACTTTCATATATTATTTAGTATAAAATATAATTACTAATTTTAATATTAACTATTATATTATTCAATAAAAAATATAATTATTAATCAATTAACATAAAATATAATGGTTTTTGTCTTAATTAACCCAAAAAAATGTAATGAAATATTTTCTTATTAATGAGATTAGGTGTATTAATGCCACATAAATAAAATTTATTAGGTTTTCTTTATTAGGTTTTATTAATGATTTGCCACATAGGTAAAATTTATTAGGTTTTATTTATTAGGTAAAATTTATTGCTTAGCTAGCAATTATATATATATAGATATAGATTAATTTTTATATGTTATGTATCCTCAATCCTATTAATGATTTTATTTTGAAAATCAATTTAACAATATTAAATTAGATTTTAGTCAAAACAAATAAAAGTTTTATGCTAGCTAGACGTGAATTTAAACTCCTAATAAAAAGCAATATAGTTTTGAAAAATTTCATATGTTTAAAGAATGTAACGAAAAAAAAAAATTATTTATTTTTGCTAAATAAAAATATTATTTCAATGCAAATATTATTAAACATAAATTTTATGTGAAATTTAATTCTAATTTGTATCGTCAAATTCAAACGAGTTTCGTGCGCGTTGTTGTGATGATAATACGCAGCCGCCCACAACCTCACTCGTTATCCTCTCTTGCAAAATTTGCTTTCCTCTAATTCGCTCCCCAGATTTTTTTATTTTCATTTTATGATTTTTCTCTTTGTCTCTTTTATAATAAAAAGAGAAGTAAAATAACCGTTTCCCCCCTAAAGCTCGCCTCTATATAATGTAGCATTTCTCAACTCTCCACCTCTCATTTCTATGCCCACAGATTTACCCATTCTTACGACCCGACCCGCCCCGCCCCATCCCGTCCAGGGCTTCAACCACCAATCAGCTTCTACCATGGCCACCTGCGTACAATCCCCACCCACACAAACCCAGGGCTTCAAATGCCGTCTCTCTAATTTTCGCCGCACAAATGCCCCCCAAACCCTAGACGAAGAACAAATCCACGATCTATGGCTCCGGATGCAGGACGAGGCGAGGTCGGACATCGATCAAGAACCAATTTTATCCGATTTCTATTTCACCTCAATCTTATCCCACGAATCCATGGAATCCGCCCTGGCCAACTATCTCTCCACGAAATTGAGCGATTCCAGCCTTCCGAGTACCTCCCTCTGCGACCTTATCCTGGGGGTGCTCACAGAGAATCAGGAAATCATGAGGGCCGTCGCCACTGACTTGACGGCCGTCAAGGAACGGGACCCAGCCTGCATCAGCTACGTCCACTGCTTCTTGAACTTCAAAGGCTTCCTCGCTATTCAGTCCCACAGGATAGCACATAGCCTGTGGTCGAAAGGTAGGACGATTTTAGCCCTCTTGATACAGAATAGGGTTTCAGAAGTTTTTGCTGTGGACATTCACCCAGGGGCCAGAATCGGGGCAGGGATTCTGCTCGATCATGCCACGGGTGTTGTAATTGGGGAGACTGCTGTTATTGGTAACAATGTGTCGATTTTGCATAATGTGACTTTGGGTGGGACTGGAAAGGTTTCTGGAGACCGGCACCCGAAGATTGGTGATGGTGTGTTGATCGGTGCTGGGACTTGTGTTTTGGGCAATGTTAGGATTGGGGAAGGGGCCAAGATTGGTGCTTGTTCTGTGGTTTTGAAAGGGGTGCCAGCTAGGACGACAGCTGTAGGGAATCCGGCTCGACTGATTGGGGGGAAAGAGAATCCGGTGAGGCTCAATAGGATGCCTAGTCTGACCATGGACCAGACTTCGCATATAATGGAGTGGTCGGATTATGTTATATAGTTTGTGTTTTTCATTTTTTTTGGTTTAAGAGAGAATTTCGAGTTCTCCTGTTTAGTTAGCACACATACAATGCAATATAGTATTGGTGATGGTTGTGGTATTGTAGAATAAGCTCTCATGCTGTGGGGTTTATTAGTCCTTTTATTAGTTTCGTTGGCAACTGTTTTCTCATTCTCTGTGTGGAATGGACAGTGGCGCTATGTAACACTGCCTTGTTTGCAATATAATTGACACTTGTTGGTTTACGAGTTGCTGTGTTCTTTGTTTGATTTGCCTGCTTTAACCTAGTGAGTGGTTTTGTTTATTTAGTTGGCACTTGGATGTGGGTTTATGGGCTGCTGCTTTGGAGTTTACTTGATCTGAATATAAGATGGAACGTCTTGCTAAGAATGGACATAAAACAGTCATGGAATGACATATCTTACCTTGATAATGTTGCAAGCGTTTGTAAACAAATCTAGCATTAGAAACCAGCTTCTTGTTTTTTCACATCAGTATCGTAGTTTTGTGTAGCTTTGCACTTCTGGCAAGTTAATGCATCTGCGTTCTGAGCTTATTTCTTCCTTATTTTCTCCATTAAATCTCCTTCTAGTGTATTCCTGGTCACCTCAAAATTTCAAAAACAATGTTTTGTTCCACGCATTTAATGGCAGAGACAAACATAGTGTACATTCAAGGCAGAAAACCTTGAACACCAAGTATGGTGATGGTGGCCAGTAAACAGCACGTTTGGACAATGATGTTTACTGGAAAATCAATGAAGCCATAAAGTTTACTGGAAAATATTATTTTTTTATATATTTTTATTAAAAAATATTATTACTTTCAGTCAAAAACATTATATACACATATTAAATATAAATATATAAATACTAATTATGCCTTTCTAATATAAATAATATTTTATTTTAGCTATTTTGGTTAATTCAATTAACCGATCTAATAGATCAATAAATTCGGTACGATGTTAATTTGTTGGTACAAAAATTCGATCGTTTCATACTGCATAACTAGTGTGTAGCCCGTGCTATGCACGGGTAAATAATATTAATAATAATTATAAATTAAAGATGAGGATAAATAATATTAACTATAATTATAAATTAAAGATGTGAGCAATGTTTTAAATATTGTACCGTACTGACCGGAATTACCGGTGGTTCGACCGGTACAATTACATTCAAGATATCGTTTGGCCAAAATACCCGTTTATACCGGTTTCATATCGCCAAATATCGGTTTTACCGGCAAATACCGGTCAAAATACTGGTACATGCCAATTATTTAAAAAAAAAATATATTTTTTAATATATTTTCATTAATCTATTTATATAAATTGAAAGTTCTACACTTAATTTCAATATGTTTACATTGTTATTAAATGTTAATTAATTTTATTAATTAAAGTTAGTTTTGTACATTATTTATATTATAATAACAAATTAATTTAATATTTATTGAAATCGGTAAAATAGATGGAACCGCGTACTGTTGGCTCGTCTAGTATGATTACCAGTAAGGTATTTAAAACACTGGATGTGAGGTTACATGTGATAAAATAGTCTATTGTAACATTATAAAATTTATCTTGTATAAAAGAACATAAAAAATGTGTGTTTAAAATATTAAATGTGAGAGAAGATTTACATATTATATATAAATTAAATCTTGAGATGATACCGAAAATTATTACGTAATCTCTGTGTGAAAATTTGAGCATAAAATAAACGGAGGCTTAACAATTCCACGCTTTATGCATACGCTTCATTTATCAATTTTATATAATGATTTTAAAATCTCGTTATTAAGATTTTTAGTCAAACGCGTATCAACAAAGTCTACATTCTTAGGATTTATGATGAAATATGAATAAATGATTTTTTTATAAAAGAAATCCGTATTTATTTGTTTTTGAAAATCAATGCAAACTCATACAGAGTTTTTATTCTTAACAAACTCCTACCATTCTAATTAAGTTATATTATTCCAGTTTGAACTTCATTATGATTTTAAAATCCGTACACGTGGTCATAATCTATATCAAGTAAACAATCCCCATATTTTTAGAAATCAGTATTCATCTGTTTTTGAAAATCAATGCAAACTGCTTTAATCACTTTTTAATATTAATTTAATTAAATAAAAAATGAGGCAAATTTGTACCAAATTTTAAATTCTCGTGCTCTATTACGACAACAGTTGTTCAATATCAAATTAATTAAATGAAGTTATTTTTTAATAAAATTCATTTAAGTTTTTTTTACTAAAATGAACGATGCATGCTCGTACCAATTTCCAATTCTCCACAATTTGAATAAGGGCTCCTTAACTTTTGAATAATGCTAAATTTCGTGTCTATCATTATGTTTGCGGGCAAATTTGAAATTTGTACGAAAGTTATTAGAAAATTGTTAACATTTGAATTTGAATTAAAGATTTGTATGAAAATTATTAGGAAATTGTTAACAATTGAATTTGAATTAAAGATTTGTTTTTTCTGTCTTTCCTAAGTTTGTTAAGGAAAGCAAGCATATTTTATTTAAATTTCTATTCCTTCCTTATTTAGAAATTTTAAAATTTGTGTTGCTTGCTATATTTAGTAAATAGTTATTCTTTTTATATAAGTATAGATAGCGATCGAAAATTGTGCCCAATAGTGCTATGCGAATCGCCCATTAATGACTATCAAATTGCATATCATTGACCAAACTCAACCGAACTAAAATGTTTGGTTTAACCGAACCATATTTATATATATTAAAAAAATACAAAAATATCAAAATTTCAACATCGAACAGTGAACTATATTGTGCATTTTGTACAGCGATGACATTTTGAAATTTTTTGAATTTTTTAACGTGCTTATACACAAACACACTATTGTGCAATTTATTTATCGTTGTTGTGCATTGCACTAAACATAAACTGTGCAATTATTAAATTTTAAATAAATTACATATGTAACCAATCAATTAACATGAACTATACTAAAATTTCTGAACATTTAATATGCATATCCATACACATATTATACAATTTTTCTAACAATATTTTACATTTATTAGATTTTTTAATAAAATGTACATTTAACCCATTAATTAAATTACATTATACCTAAAGTTCTTCAAAATTGCATTTTTGTCCCTAAAAATTACCTAATTCTCACTAAACCACCCCTAACCCTAAAATGCCTAACCCTGCCGTAGCCTCACACACAGCACCACGATCTTCAACCCAAATCGACTCTTCTTTTGCCTGAGGCGATTGAATCCGTAGCCCGACCGTGACTGTGGAAGTGGAACGGCTGAACATTGTCACCGTCATCCTACGCAAGGTCTCATGGCCGGCTGGAGTCGGCCGGGACTTAGACTCGCGCGGCGACAGAAGCCCTGTCGATTCTCACAAAGGCAGGCGATGGAGAATTGCACATGGCTGTCGACGGCGAAGTGTTCATGTCTGTGGCTGTTCGATCGTGGCGATGGCGGACCTGGTCGGTGGTGGAGCAGTTGCAGGCTGTGGCGGTGGCGACGGGACCGACGATGGTGGTTTGGTGTCGGCGGTCGGAATCCAACGGCTGCAAATGGTGCTGTCCGACGGTGTCCGAAGTGTTGTGCATCCGGCAGGCGACGATTGGGTTAGTGGTGTCTGTTGTGAGGCTGTGTGTGTACGAAGTGAGAAGTGAGAAGTGAGAGAGTGTGTGTGTAGTGTGTGTTTTAGGTGTAAGTGTGAAAGAGAGAGTTAGTGGGGTTGGGGCCCATGGGTGAGTAGGTAATGTCTATTTTAACGTAACTGAGTACCGCAAATACTTAGGTGCACCTAGGTACACCTAGTTAGGTGTACCACAAATGAACATGTTATGTTACAAAATGAACATGTGCAAATCATGTTTGTACATGTTCATTTTGTAACATAACATGTTCATTTTAAACTGCCATGGCACACCTAGCTAGGTGTACCTAGGCACACGGTAGTAGCACTGAACTGAGTACATTTGACCACAAAATGTACACTTATTTATGAAGTTGTTATTACATATTTGACTTGATCATGACCGTTGATATCTTTGATCTAATGGTACAGATTTATTCTCATTTATTTCATTATATAGCATTTTCATATGATCTCAATTATATATAATGTCGGTCTAATAGTTAGATCAATCTAATTCTTGACCTAAGGTATTCCATAAGTCTAGTACAATTATCCAAGTGTGTCTTTAGGAAGCGTGATTGGATATGAATTATAACCGATTTTAATCAATTTTGACCGATCAAGTTATTTAGTTTTCAATAACCACACTTCAATTCAATTCAACTCAACTCTCCTAAATAAATAATACCAATCAACCATCTTCACACATCACATCAACTTTAATTCGTTATTCATTTACTCACACAACTTTAACTACTTATTTTGTTTCAATACTTTTACATCACATCAACTTTAATCATTATATTTTAAATATTATTTAATTACAAACTAAAAATCACTTATTCAATCAACTTTATTTATAACAACTCTTTTTAATTAATATAATTGGATCATGATTGGTTGAAATCATCTCATTTTTAGTCTTCCCTCGCATGTTCGTTGTCGTCAACGGAGAGTGTCGTCTTGGCCACCACGTTTTCTCGTGCCCAAGGCAAGTAGAAAAGATACCTATTACGGTCTCCTTTTGACTTTTCGTCTATAGCGATTGAAAGGAAATCCACCACTCACAAGAAAAAACCACATCTCCTTTACTTCACTTTCACTATATATTAGCTGGAATATTCGTACATAAATGTGATAGATTATACCAAGACTTCACAACTTTGGAGTTTAGACATCTTTTACTCAGTACACGCACGAATTCGTATGATGCATGAATTTTATTATAAATAAATATGTTTTAATATTATTTAATATATTTTATTAATAGCAATGACTAATAATTATTAATTTAATATTCAATTTTAGTTTTATATTTGCAGAATCTTAAAGTTTTCGTAAGTTCAATTTTAATATATAATAATCTATGATTTTATGTTGACTTACTCATTTTTCAGTTTTAAAATTTTCTTGTTTTAAATATTTTAATTTTTCTTATAACTCATTCAACATAAGTTTTTTTAACTAAAATTTTTAAAAATTCATGAAAAAAAGTACACTAAAGAAAGATTTGGAAATTTCAAATCTATATATTACTAAAATGAAGCAAGTCTATAAAAGTGATACTAAATTTTTCCGTCAAATATTATTATTTAAAAATAAAAAAATTAAGTGGACAAAATCGAAAAAACAAAGGGGGGTCAACCAAAATAAAAAGGACGTATTCAATAAATACGTTTTATAAAGAAAAATATATTTTGGTCTTTCGTTTAACAGTAAAATGTATTCCTAGAATACGGTTTAGTTAAAAATAATTATTTTATTAATTAACGTAATTAAATTAACTACATTAAATAAAAACATATAGCCGAAATATGTTTTAAAAAAAAAATGAAAATGTATTATTGCAATACGTTTTATAACAAAAATAAATAAAATTTCAATTTACCACAATCATTAACGAAAAATCAACACCTTAGATATTTAAATAATAATAACTCCAATTTTCTTATAAATATTGCTGCCCACTAAACAATATACTCCAAAGTCCAAGTGCATTCATTCGTCGTCTTCGGTCTTCCTCCGAAACCTGTCACTGAAAAACTTCAGACAAAAAAAGAGAACCCAAAAAACCATAACAGAGTGAAAGTTTCACTAATTGATCATTTAAGGATATGTCTGTTGTTGTCTCTCAGCTCATTTTTTCACCGTTTAAAGGCATGGGCAGCTGTGATTTTTTCCTTAACCCAATTTTCCTGCGTTTCTTCACAGCTTCTATCCACCTGATTTTGTTTGCTGTCCTATTCACTTCATGTCTCTACAAAAAAATTTCGAGCAAGGCAGATGATGAAAACCCAAAAACTAATTCAAGACAAACAAGTCTTATGTACTACAAGACTGCCCTGTTTTCTAGCTTGGGCCTTTCAATCTTTAATCTCATTCTATGTCTACTGAACCTCTTTTACTGGTACAAAAATGGATGGTCTGATGAAAAAATCTCGACTTTCCTGGATTTTGGAGTAAAAGCAGTAGCTTGGCTTGCTCTCTATCTTTCCTTGCTAATCCATTACTCAAAATCCATGGAAGCTAAGTACCCACTTGTTCTGAGGCTCTGGTGGGGTCTTTTCTTCTCGGCATCTTGTTATTGCCTAGTGATAGACTTTGTTTATTTTGCAAAGCATTATTATTTATCATCCCTTTTTTGGGTCTCTGATATTGTTTCTTTCCTAATGGGTTTAATCTTCTGTTGTATTGGTTTCATTGTGAAAAATGACCAAGACAATTTTCTTCAAGAACCCCTTTTAAACAATCATGCTGCTGCTGCCAGTGATAATATTGAGGAGTCTAGCAAGTCTTCTCAAGGGGATCAAATTGTGACCCCTTACTCTAAAGCTGGTATCTTGAGCCTCTTCACTTTCTCTTGGATGAGCCCTTTAATTTCCCTAGGTTACAAGAAGAGGTTGGATCTCGAGGATGTCCCTCAGCTCGCCTTTTCAGATACGGCTCAAGGATCATTCCCGATTTTAAACGCCAAGCTTGAGACTTATCGTGAGGGGAGCAACCGAGTCACCACACTCATGCTGGCCAAGGCACTGTTCTTCACCACGTGGAGGGAGATAACAGTGGCGGCCTTCTATGTGCTCGTGTACACCGTGGCCGCCTACGTGGGCCCGTTCCTGATCGAAACCTTCGTCCAGTACTTGAACGGGCGTAAGAGATTCGAGAAAGAGGGCTACGTTTTGATTTCTGTGTTTTTCATAGCCAAGTTGTTGGAGAGTTTGGCACATAGGCACTGGTTTTTCAAGGTGCAGCAGGGCGGGTATAGGGCTCGGGCGGCTTTGGTCTCCAAAATCTACAACAAGGGCTTGACCCTCTCGAGCCAGTCGAGGCAAGGCCACACGACAGGCGAGATTATTAATTTCATGTCGGTTGATGCCGAGAGGATAGAGGAGTTTGGCTGGTACTTGCACGACCCATGGATGTTTGCTCTACAAGTGGCCCTGGCACTCGTGATACTGTATAGGGATGTCGGGCTTGCCTCGATAGCTGCGTTTGTGGCCACTGTTTCGGTGATGTTGGTTAATATGCCTGTGGGGAAGTTAGAGAAGACTTTTCAAGAAAATCTCATGAAATCCAAAGACGGGAGGATGAAAGCAACCTCCGAGGTTTTGAGAAACATGAGAATTCTCAAGCTCCAGGCTTGGGAGATGAAGTTCCTCTCCAAGATTCTTGATCTTAGGAAAGTCGAGATGGGTTGGTTGAGAAAGTATGTATATACTTCGGTCATTCTCACTTTTGTCGCTTGGGGGGGCCCTACATTTGTGTCAGTGGTGACTTTTGTTGCTTGTATGCTGATGGGAATTCCGCTTGAGTCAGGTAAGATTTTATCTGCTCTAGCAACCTTTAGGATCCTTCAAGAACCCATTTACGCTATTCCTGATGTGATATCCGTAATGGTTCAAACCAAGGTTTCTCTCGATCGCATCGCAACATTTCTTTCTCTGGACGACCTTCCACCAGATGTTGTGGATAAGATTCCGTTTGGTAGTTCAGATACGGCCATTGAGGTCATCAACGGAAACTTTTCTTGGCAAGTGGCATCTCATGTTCCCACATTGAGAGAGATTAGTTTTAGAGTGTCATGTGGCATGCGGGTTGCCGTTTGCGGCATGGTTGGTTCTGGAAAGTCGAGCTTGATTTCGTGCGTATTGGGAGAAATGCCAAAAATATCTGGGGTTGTTCGAGTATCTGGATCAAAGGCATATGTAGCTCAATCGCCATGGATACAGAGTGGAAAGGTTGAGGAAAATATATTGTTTGGTAAAATGATGGATAGACAAAAGTACAATAGGGTGTTGGAGGCATGCTCGTTGAATAAGGACTTGGAAATTCTTCCATTCGGGGATCAAACTGTGATTGGTGAGAGAGGAATCAACTTGAGTGGCGGACAGAAACAGAGAATTCAAATCGCACGTGCTCTTTATCAAGATGCCGACATTTATTTGTTTGATGATCCCTTTAGTGCTGTGGATGCACATACTGGAACTCATCTATTTAATGTAAGTACCACATCTTATATAAGTACGTAGTTTTATGGAACCAGTTGATAAATTACGGGTTTTATTGTTTTCCATGCAGGAATGCATTATGGGGCTTCTTGGTTCCAAAACTGTAATATTTGTCTCTCATCAAATTGAGTTCCTTCCCGCCGTAGACCTGATTCTAGTGAGCATTTGATTCTGTAAATTAATGTTGTGTTATTTCCATGAAAACCAGTAAACTCATTATCGTTATGGTTTTCTTTCTCCAAAATTTTACCAGGTTATGAAAGATGGGACAATTAAACAAGCTGGCAAGTACAACGACATTCTCACATCCGACAGCAACTTCATGGAACTCGTTGGGGCCCACGAGGAGGCCCTATCAGGTCTCGATTCCATTAGTGGCAATGAAGGGTCCTCTGGAGTTTCTAAATCGATTCTGCAAAAACAAAAATCTCAGAGCAATAAGAAGGATCAAATAGAGAATGATGAGGAGGAAGCAAAGGCCCAACTAGTCCAAGAAGAAGAGAGAGAGAAAGGAAATTTGGGAGTCTCAGTATACTGGAAATATATCACAACAGCGTACGGAGGATTGTTGGCGCCAGTAGCATTGCTACTTCAAATCGTGTTTCAAGCACTTCAGATTGGGAGCAATTATTGGATGGCTTGGGCAACACCCGTGTCTAAGGACGTGCCACCTCATGTCACAATCTTAACTCTCATCCTTGTTTATGCTGCTTTATCAATTGGGAGCTCATTTTGCATTTTGGCCAGAGCCTTGGCCGTTGTCACTATTGGCTTCAAGACAGCCAATGTACTATTCAGCAAAATGCACCTGTGCATATTTCGTTCCCCCATGTCTTTCTTTGATTCCACCCCAAGTGGTCGAATTCTCAACAGAGTACGTAAAAATGCGCATTTAATTTGTTTGCTATTTTGTCCTAGTAATTTTTCTTTACTTTTTTTTTTTTTTATTGATATTGTTGCAGGCATCTACAGATCAAAGCACTGTGGATTTGAATGTAGCGTCTATAATTGGACAATTTGCTTTTGCCGTGATACGGCTTCTGGGAGTTATCGTTGTAATGTCGCAGGTCACGTGGCAGGTCTTTATTGTTTTTATTCCAGTGATTGCAATTTGCATGTGGTTGCAGGTAACATTTTTTTTTCCCTTCACAACCGAATGTTAGCGTTACGTCTTCATGGATTGATTGAAATGTTCTAATNGTTTTTATATGTTTAAGTTTATCTATCATTCTTATTATAGATTTTCATGTGTGGTTTTGTTGGTAAAAAGCAAAATATTTCCTATAACAGCGGTATTACATAGCTTCAGCACGTGAACTTGCTCGACTATGTGGTGTGTCAAAAGCTCCTGTTATACAGCATTTCTCAGAAACACTATCAGGATCAAGTACAATAAGGGGTTTCAATCAAGAGTCCCGATTTCGTGATTTGAGCATGAAACTAATAGATGCATATTCAAGGCCCAAGTTGCACACGGCTGGGGCCATGGAATGGCTTTGCCTTCGGCTAGACATGTTATCCCTCTTGACATTCGCCTTCTCGTTGATTTTGTTGATCTCTATACCAGAAGGAACAATTAATCCAAGTAAGTTTTTCCATTTGTTTTTTTCTTATAATATACACTCTCTCTTTTCATTAGTCATCATCCTTTTTATTCTCCTCAACTGTGTGTAGGTGTTGCTGGGTTGGCCGTGACGTACGGACTTAGTTTAAACATGTTGCAAGCAACGGTTGTTCGGATTCTTTGTTTTATGGAAAACAAAATCATATCCGTCGAAAGAATATTGCAGTATACTTGTATTCCAGCTGAGCCGCCTCTAGTTGTAAATGAAAATAGGCCAGAGAATGTCTGGCCACTACATGGAGAAGTTGATATTCATGAACTTCAGGTGATTTTCTTTTCCTGTTTTCATCAATAATAGTTTTTTTTTTTTTTAAAAAAAAAAA
>BKCP01004605.1:409298-432584 GCA_008636005.1 Striga asiatica | reverse complement strand
TGGTTTCTTAAATCTACTTTTTTATGCTAATTATTTACAAAATATCAGACTTCATGATGTAGTGCAGCGTTAAACGAAAGGAACACGAGAGAAATAAATCTCAAAATCTTACGATCTTTTTCTTTTCATTCAAAGCCGCCGTCTGAGGCCTAGAAAACAGATATAAATAGAGTTCTAAACAGTCTAAAGACCTATCTTGCTAGACAAATAAATACCCACTAAAATAATTAATTTCCTACCAACTTAATAAAATAAATAAAGGAAATAATAATAACTATAGAAATAAATAATCAAGCTATTAAATAATTAAACTAAAACCGGGATTAAGCGCAATCTCATCTCGATCACTTGAGGATAGGTGGATGCCACCCCTGAAACCATTGGGGAATCAAATATCAAGTTTGTTATATGGTTGTGGAGTATGTATAGTATGTGACAATGGGAGTCCAGGTTTTGGTTCTTCCAGAAACTAAGGTAACCGCACATAGTTACAAGTTGCAACATTTTGTAACATTCATTGAACTGCTGGAGTTGCAAATATAGGTTGTTCTCTTACACATATACACACAAGAATAGAGCCACCAGAAACAAAAAATTAAAAATGGAAATTACAAATTGAAAAATCTTATTGAGAATTTAGAACCTTAAAAGCTAATAGAAAAAGGCATAAAACATAGAAAAAAAAAAAAAAATGAATTGAAATCCTGGGGAAAGTTAGAAACTAAAAGAATTTAATATGCAAATCGAAATCAATTGTTTAATCGTAAAAGTTACTGTGGTGCCTCTTATCACATGTTATACTATCACAAAAAAGATCAACTGGTTGTCCAAATAGTGACCTAACATTTGATCCCAGAATCCCTCACGCAATCTTCTCAACCAAGGAAAACGAGGAAACGACTCGTGTAGATTCTTACATAGATGCTTCACGAATCTCGGGCGGGATGATATTCGGTTCGTTCCATCTTAATCTAACTAGAATATTACACTTGTCCTCCAACAAATCATGTAACCAACCTATGGAACTGATGCAAATAAATTTGATTCAGCTGGAAAGAGTTCAAGAGTAGCATTTGTGATGCTTTTGGGTTTGTGAGTCGGATCATTTTTATTTACTTTCCTTGAGCGTTCCTTGATATAAACCACAAATATAAATTACTTTACTAAAGAGAAAGTTATAAAATTATCATAAAATTAAAATTTACATTTGCTTTATTTGAGCTCACTTTCAACGGGCCCTTTTTCCGTTTTGCCTTAGGCGCGCCTTTTGTCTTTGATTTTTTGGATATTTTATATTCATACATATCTTCGACTAAGAAATTAACTGAGGAAGCGGAAGAACTTTTAACATCACAGGAATCATACTTCGTCAAAATAAGTTCACTCTTTTGATTTTCTATCTAACCATGGATTGAAATATATTTTTCTTCATGTCTGCTGCTCGGTCCGCCACCTATGTGAATGAGCAACACATGTCGTCATACCTTTTCTGTGCTGGAGTAATACCCATACCATCAGAGCCAACAACTATCCTCATGTATGCTCGGTAACATCTTTTCTCCACCATCAAAGTATATAGCGATCAGGCGCCACAACAACAATATTACGTATCATAACTGTGATCACATGTCCGCATAATATTCCCCGGTACTTAAATAAGAGACAACTACATGACACTTCAAATTTCTCAAAATCAAATCATGCCAGAAATATTTTTTTTCTTCCTTTTAGCGCCACACAATATGTCTTCGCATACCTCATATCTCGCCCATGTATTCTCGTCTACTGCGGATATGAAATCAGAATAAACCTTTCCCGTAAACTTGGTCGATACTTTTCTAAACTTTGAAATTGTGTATAATGACTGATATTGCCTTTTCATTTCATATGTCATCACACACGATATGAATTGAGAGAATGACTTGTGATCCGTTTGAATTTCTTTCTCGGCCTTATTTCGAAGCACTCGTTCGTATTGTTCAACAAATTACTTCTTCAATGATGTCTTCACATGTGCATAGCCATCAAAGAAGGCATTGATACTCTCACTTCTTTGAGTCGTCGACATGCCTGCCGAAAAGTTGGATTTCAAGTAATAGGGCACCCAACGAACGCGGTTATTAAACAATCTTGATAACCAAATGTTTCCATGTAAGTGATATCTCTCAATCATTACTCTCCAGCCTTCCTCAAATTCTTACACTGACTATGAATCATAACAATACATAATTAAAAAATATTGTGGCTTTCTCAACATGAAATCCAAACTTTTCGGGTAACTTCTTCAAGATATGCCACAAACACCGTCTATGTTTTGTGTTTGGAAAAACTATTTGAATTGCATTTTCTATTGTTTTATGTTGATCGATAATGATTCCAGTTGGAGTTTGACCATGCATGCACTTAAGCCATGTTTGGAACAGCCACACAAATATACTAGTGTCCTCATTCGATACCAAACCACAACCCACCAATATTAATTTCCTATGATGACGAACGATAACGAAAGGGGCGAAAGGTATGTCATATTTATTAGTAAGATAGGTTGTGTCGAATGTGACGACATCCCCAAACTCTTTATATGCTTTTCTAGATCTGTTATCTTCCCATAACACATTTTTCAATCGAGAATCTTCATACAAGTCAATGCTAAAGTAAAAATCTGAGCATCGAGTTTGTACATCCTAAAAGTAAGATTGTATTGCAGTTGCATCACCTTCGTCAAGTCACTAGCGTCTTGCCTAAACATAGTTACGACAATCCTTTTTCATAAAAGTTATGTTCTCATAGCCGCCAACTTTAACAACTACAATGTTAAAACTTTTATGTAATGATATACTGGTTATATCAATCACTTTAAGCTTTTGTTTGATACTGAGCTCAACTTGCGATGACATCGATATAACCTCGACTTAGTGGAACTAGTCTTTTGATTGTGCTCCAGCTGGACATTATTAATTTTTTAGTAAGCATGTATATCCAAATATGCTGATATTCTAGCTTTACGCCTTAGTATTACTTATTGGTTGCAGCTTCATGAAAGTTCATGTAGAACTATGTTTTCGTACCTCGCGACTACACGTGAACGTGACATATCTTAGAATTCCATCATCATCCTTACTCGAACTTTTTCTTCTCACAGGAAAAACGGCATACGCGCATTTAATTCATAAACTTTCATCGAGAAACTGCATACCAACCTTCGAAACGATTAAAGAATCATCAATTCAATCATCAAGATCATTTGCAATCTCATTAAAGTTCACATTTTCTGAGTCCACAATTAAAGCATTTTTCATGCTCTCACCAATTTGGGACATCAGAAGCATGACACTCAAAACACTCCAAATATAAATGACTTATTTTAATATATAGATTTTTCCATCAAATTAAAAAAGTGAGACACATGAAATAGATTTCAACCATCTAGGACACTAATAAAATTTTCAACGTTTTTGAAAATAAAAAATCCTTACAAAAGTATATTTTGATATTTGGGTCACTAGAGCTCAATGAACTAGAGAGTTATATAGTAACAGATTGGAAGTACAAAAAACTTAAACAATTTTCTGGTTGATACATGGCGCAAAAAAATGAAATCTCTCAAAGAGTTCGGAACGACAAACTTATTACTTGAACGCACAAAGTTTTCATCTTCCATTGTCAGAGGAGGAAAAATAATAGAAGTATTTGTTGTGATATAAATGATTAGATATATGGCACGATTTAGTTTTTCACAATTTGCTTTTAGCCGCTACTAAAGAGCTTTTTTTCGTGATGTGTGACGCCCAGGCAGGCGTGCCCTCAGCCTTGAGCCAGTCGCTACCAAGAGTTTAATAGAGAATGTGCGCCAAAAAAGAACGTGCAGCAAAAAGAGGAGTTAGTTGAGAAAACAAATTTAAATTCAGCTTTTTAAATCTGAATTGCTATTCACCGCCCCCTTTATTACTAGTCACTGCCCCCTTAGACATTTTTGCCCTTTCAATTTTCTACGGCTCTTTTGACCGTCAAAAAAATTTCGAAAAAATTCCAAAAAAATACCATGACATCGGCAAGACATTGAAGATTGACCATGTATTTTTTTTTNAGTAAAAAAAAAAAAAAAAAATACATGGTCAATCTTCAATGTCTTGCCGATGTCATGGTATTTTTTTGGAATTTTATCTAAATTTTTTTTACGGTCAAAAAAGCCGTAGAAAATCGAAAGGGAAAGAGTAGAGAGAGAGAGTGTTTAAGGGTAAAAACATAATTGGGGAAGGGGAGCGGTGAGTAGTAATAGGCGGGCGGTGAATAGTAATATCCTAGTCCATAATTCATTTTTAATCTTAAACGTACATCTCACTTTGTTAAAATATTTTTTCAAGAGATTTGGTTAATTAAAGTATTTTTCTAAAGAAAAAATATAATTTGTCTCAATTAGGGAAAAAATATATACTAATTCTTGAGTGAGACAACCTAACCGGTGACCCGTCATATTTTTATAATAAAAATGCATACTTATGTTATGAAATAACTGTTTTTGCTTTCATTTTTTGTTTGAATAAGTGGACCTGAGGATTTTCCTGCCCAATTAGGGTCTTGACTATATACAGATTGGGGATCATACTTCAATCCCCCACCCTTCGGCGGTGTTTCTTAGTTTAAAAGAAAACACAAATTTGTAGAATTGTTCAAAAAAAATATCTACTTGTTAAAAATGGTAACATGTCTCTAGGAAACAGGTCTGTAGGCAATAGGTCTTTCAGCATGTACGGGTCTCTCGGAAACATGTTCAAAAAAAAAAAAGTTTTCCTTGTTAAAATGGTAATAGGAAGATATTATTTATGGGAGATACAATTTTTAATACCTATATATAATTACAGAATGTGCTGAGCCTAAATGTCAAGTTGTCGCGCTTCGAAATCCTACTTGGCGAGAAATCATGGTTCGTAATTTAGTTTGGATAAATAATAATGTTACTCAATCCATAATTTTAGGTTCGGACATTCCATATATATTCAAAAGCTAACTTTGGATAATTCTATAATACTAATACTAATATAACTTTGGAATCTCTCAATCAGCTATACAATTGCGATAAAGAAGAAAGCTTCCCATCTCCGCAACTTCGCCGGTGGAACCATGGCATCTCCTCTTCACCACTCTCTACGCCAGGACTCTTCTCCAGCCGCCGCATCTCCGCCGCGTTTCTTCCTGTAAGGAAACCTCTTCCCTTTCTCCAGCCAGTTGCTCTTCCGAAGCCTCCACCGCGCTGCCGGTAAAGCCCTAATTTTGACATTTTTTTCATGGGTTTTGTCGATTTTGTTGAACAATCTAATTAAATCTTAATTTTGCTGTAATCTTCGAGGCGATATTCGTTTAAAACTCTGGCGATTGGACTTTTTTTTCTTTCTTTCAGCTCTATTACAAATCTACCATCGTCATCCTCATGTACTCTAATTTGTAAATTCCTGAAATTGAGTGGAAAATTTCCTAAAATAGATCTAAATCTGTTGGCTTTTCACCATTCCACTGCTTTTCACTATTCAGTTCCAATTTGATGAGATGGAATCCGAAGCCAAAACTATCATTTGCAAATACTAAACACATAACCATTTTTCAATTTGAAGAGATGGAATCTGTTAGTTTTAATAGTTTTGTTGGTTTTGTTGATTTTTTTGAAGTCAATGTTCTTACTGACTCTAATCTATATGGAATAGTTTTGTTGGTTTTGTTGATTTTTTTGAAGTCAATGTTCTTACTGACTCTAATCTATATGAGTGCGTATTCAAACAGTATAATAGAGGAAAAAAATAATATTAAAAGCAAACAGTTTAAACATGTATGAACTACCATTAAATTCAAACATTCAGCATAAATCAAAACATAAATAAAAAATATGTAACCCTAGATGGATGAATTAACCCATGCACTAATTGAATTCCATGTTAATTTAAATCGAGAACTCTTCTTCATCGAGTAATAATAATAAATAAAATGAGAACAATAAGTGCCCACACTCGTGATGTGGAACATTTACTTGTTTACAAATTATTTTCATTCTCATTCAATTCATACTCAAAATCTAACTCAACTTTAACCCAACCCCACTATCTTTAATATTATTCATATAATTAAATTATACAAACCAATCATTCTTACACATCACATCAACTTTAATTAACTATTCATCCACTCACATAATTTCAACTACCTATCATTTCCAATCATTTTCAATCATTTATCTCATATATTTACATCAAATCAATTTTAATCATTTTATTTTAAATATTATTTTAATATATTCTTAAAATTCCACTAACAACTAATCATACAACCTTTTTCAAAATTAACCATGGTTAACCAAAATAACTCATTTTGAACAAATTATTCCATAAACAAACGCCCCCTTAATTTTAGAATTTTTTTTTCACAAACTTTCTCTAGCAACGAGTAAAAGTCGATCTCACAAGGAGTAGTTGTGACGATTTCATGTTAAATGAACTAATCTAAGAAAGCGAAAAAAAGTGAAGGGTTGTTTTTTAAGAATAAAAATAAAAATTTTAAAAGAAAATAAAATTAAATAAAATGAGATAAATCCAATTCTTATAAGAATATATACAATTTATAAGTATGGACTCTGCCCAGAACTACATTATGCCACTTTTAAGATCTAATTCATCTCATACGATTGTCAGTCTTATTCTTTTCTCTTCGACCCCTAATATCTGCCCCTACGCCACCTACACCCGCCTCCGGTGGCCGCAATTTTCTCCTTTTTTTGTTCGATTCTCAACTTTCTTCTGCTGCCCGTGGAAATACGCCTCAGCTTTTCGGACAAGCTTTGGATCATCGCAGGTTAGCCACAATTGAGCTTAAATTTTTTAATTCTCAAATGAAACCTTGGCATTAAGTCTTGAAAAATTCAGTTGGTTTATTTTTTTTTCCTCATTTTCCTGCTCGGCCGCTGTGAACCGCCTAATTTGTATTTCTTTTTATTGGTGGCTTTTGACTCATTGTGTGTTCGTGCTGCATAGTTTGATTAGTTTCTAGACCAGTTTTGCTTAGCAGCCATTGTTTATTTTTGAATGCCTCCTCCTTTTATCACGACCTTTGCTTGAACTGCCTAGTTTTGCTTAGCAACCATTGTTTATTTTTGAATGCCTCCTCCTTTTATCACTACCTTTGCTAGAATCTTTTTGTTTCTGAATTTAATTGTTTTATTTTCTAGAACTAGCAGTCTTAGTATTTTGCAAACACAACGATCATGTTTTGTAGAACTTAGAGAATCGGGGCAAGAAGGTGCGGTCCCACGCAGGTGAAGCGCAACATAAGAGGGTGGGTCTAGGTGCACCTTAGTGAGGTTCCATCCCAAAACCAATTAGTGATGGGAGGAGTAGTCCACTAGGCATATAAGCTAGGCCCAATTTCCTTATAGAATCAATGTGTGACAAGATACTCCAACACGCGGAGTTGGCCTGACTATGATACCATGTAGAATTTAGAGAATTGGGGCGGCCTGGCTCTAATACCATGTGAGATTAGAGAATCGGGACAAGCGAGTGCGGTCCCACGCAAATGCAGCGCACCATAAGAGGGTAAGCCTAGGTGTATCTTAGTGAGGTTCCATCTCAAAATCAATTGGTGATGGAAGGAGTAGCCCACTAGGCATATAATCTATGCCCAATTTCCCTATAGAATCAATGTAAGACAACTCACAAGTGATACTCCAACATGTTTCATTTAGCTGAAAAGATTTTTCGGTAGTAGAAACATTTATGAATGTAATGCTGAATTATGATACTAATGAGGACTTGTGAACAATTGATTTGTGATATTTACTGGTTTTTGGTTCTTTCTAGGACCTCTATGTTTAAATATAGTAATCTTTCAAGCACTTCCCAGAAAGTAATAATCGAAGGGCAATTGCTGTGAAAAGCCGCTTGTGTCTTAAATCGGCTTTCAATAGATGACTGCTAATAATAAGCTAAGAATTCTGCAGAATATCTTGTTGTACAGGACAAACTTTATATTTTATTTTTATTTTCAGTTACTGAGTTACATTTTAGATAAGTGTCACCATTACTTTCTTTAAAAATAAGGAATCCAAAAATCTATCATGAGTTGTACGTGAAGTTAAATATTGTGGATTGTCTACTGATGACATTTTGAAGAAAATGAGAAATAAATTTTTTAGCCTAGTTATATGGTTGATTCATTTTAGCATTTGGGTTCTTAATTTGTGAAATTCATAATTTCTTTGTTAATTTTTTTTTCTTTTTTGGCATACAACCAATCCCTTACAGTCATGATACTTAGTAATACCTTAGTCTGCAAAACCCATTATGAGATAATCGGAGTCGAGGAAGATGCCAGCCAAGAAGAAATCCGCAAGATTTACCGAACCGCCCTTCTCAACTATCACCCAGATAAACTGCAGAAATCTTCCGAACCACTTTGTCCTGAACACGAGAGGAATAATTACTTCTTAGAGGTGCAGAAGGCCTGGGAAGTCCTTAACAACCCTGAATCCAGAGCCCTTTACGACAATGAACTGAGAAAATCAAGACTCAATTTCGTGAATGCCGATGATGTCAGCTTGAATGACATGGTTGTCGAAGATTTTGGCGGTTGTTTTGAACTGTTGTATAATTGCAGGTGTGGGGATTTCTTCTCGATCGATTCATCAGAGCTGGAGGAAATGGGGTATACTTTTACGAACAATGGTGGTGGTGAAGTTTCTCTATTACGGGCAAACTCATCTTTACCGGCGTTCGTTATTCTTCCTTGTGGGTCATGCTCGCTTAAAATTCGTTTAATTATCGATGATGATGTTAAACTCATGACCAAGTTGAACTAGTGATTTTTTTTTTTTTCGCATTTGTTTTACCATTTTTTGGCTTGCTCTACAACTATAATTTCCTTGCAATACAAGTGAGAGTGATGGTTTATCGTTACTTATTGGCCAAGTTGACATGTCATGTCACCAAATTTTATACGTATCTTGTAGTAGGCTGTGCTCTGTCGAACATCAAGCAAACGGAATAGGATTTTGAGGTTGATCATCCATTTTGAGGTTGAGGGTTCAAGAACATGTGCTTGATTTTTTCGAATGATCCTTTATATTGTCTTATATGCAGTCTTTATAGCGACAAGCGACTCTTTATTCTGAAGTTGGTAGGTGGATTTTGGTCTCTGGTTTTATTCATATAACATTGTCCANAAAAAAAGGAACTAATTTGAACTCTTTTTATAGTGTTATTTTCATTTTTAAACAGGAAGTTTGCGTTTTCATGTTCTAGACAACAAATATGATATTGTAATATAACATTATCTTCTTATGCTTTGTTTAAGTTGGTAATATCTGGTAACTTGTTATCCCTTTAGTTTATCATACACTTTAAAAGTTGTTTGCACTTCTTTATATACATATTTATTTTCCACATCACTTTTTTCAACACCAACATGCTCAGCTAAGGTCAGAACTTGATTGACCATCAACATCTGTCATGATGGGCTGAAGCTGGAGGAGCAGGAGCTCCGGCTCACAAAGAAGAATGAGGAAAGGACCATCAGTTGTTTGTATTAGCTTATCTTAAAATTTTGATAAAGTTGTTACTAGTAAATTTATAATTTGACTTTAGAATTATATGACAATATTATATTGAAAAACAAAAATATTTGTATTGAATTACTATAAAATGAATCAAAAGAATATTAAAAATAATAATTATTTGTCTAATAATATGTCTAATCAATAACAGACCCATTAACATCGTGAAAATATTTATTATATAAGACAATATCAAATTAAATTATATTTTGACATGTTAAATAAATAAAAATAATGTAAATAGTACGGGTGGAGCTATTATAATGTAAATTATATTTGGACATGTTAAATAAATAAAAATATATTTTGGCATTTCTTAATCTATATATATATATATAACTCATAGTGTGAGAACCGTGAAAATATATATAGGATGTGGTTCAAATGAGAAATAAGTCATAGTGTGAGAACCGTGAGAACCGCTATTTTTAATTGTGTGTAGTGCTATGATTGATTCTGTTTGGTGCTATTTTTAACCAAGATGAATTTTATTAAAAATAGCAACACAATTTCGGTTAGCATTTGTAAAAATGGTAGCATCATCTTATATGAAAAATAGCATCATACACAAATAAAAATAGCATAAAAAACAGTTCTCACGGTTCTCACATCAGCACTAATTTTTATTTGAACCAACCCCCATATATATATATATATAATTGCTAGCAAAATAATTAATAAAAACTCTTTTATATAGATTAAGAAATGCCAAAATATATTTTTATTTATTTAACATGTCCAGATATAATTTATTTAAGAAATGCTGATGGTCCTTCCCTAATTCTTATAAATAAAAATATATTAAGAAATGTTGATGGTCCTTGCCAAAATAGAAACATATTTATTAAAGAATGTCATATAATTCTAAAGTCATATTATAAACTAGTGTGTACCCGTGTGATACATGAGAACAATATTAAATTAACAATATTATAAATATACCTCGAGGTTGAGTCACTCAATGGCGGAAGTGAAAATTACTATTGATCCTATTTAAAAAGAGGAAGAAAAAAAATAATTATAAATTAAAGAGGAGGATAAACAATACTTAATAATTATAAATTAAAGATTCGGGGTCAAACAATGTAAAATTATTTTGTATAAGAGAAAAAAAACCAAAGGTTTGGAATTTTCTTTTTTTTTCTTTTTTTTTTTTAAGAAAACGGGCCAGACCCGGGTCGGGCCTAGCCCGGCCCGGCGGGCCATGGACCCGGCACGGATTTAGGGCATGCCGGTTCAGGGTCGGCTTAACCCAACCCTTCGGCCCGGCCCGCCATTTGGCCATGTGTAATCATCTATGGTTGTAGATAATAATTTAATTAATTATATTCACCAATCAAAAGTTCTTAAAATATATCATAGAATAATCAGAATAACTATGTTTGAATCATACTAACTTAGTTATGTTGATACTCAATTTGACTTCGATTAAATAAATGATAAACGAAATAATAAAGTACGGCCCAATAACCAAGGAGCCGAAAATACATAATAAATAAATATACAAATAGGTTCTCAAGAATGGTCACCCAAAAATTGACCGGATCCCCATATGTCGAGTCCGCGTACAGCCGAGCCAAACTGACCTCGAAGTAATCGAATGGCACATACATCATAAAGAAGCCGCCTCTGGTAGACACCACGATGGCCGCAGAGATGCACGTTAGTCGAAATCGTCAAAAATCATAAGCAGGTCCCACGATGATTATCACATTAAATAATGATGTATTGTCTTTTATTTATTTAATGACCCACTTCTAAAAAGTGAGGGATGTATTTATATGAGATGGGAAGGAGAGAGAGGGGGACTTCCAACTACAAAAAGAGAGGAGAAAACTCTCCCATGAAATACAATGAACACTTATTTTTAATTATCTTGTTCCTCAATTTTTATGCGAGAAATTCGACTCTTATTTAACAGTTGATCGTCCGATTTTCGACATCAATAAGTTAATAATTTCAAATATTAATAAAAATTTCTAAAATGTAGCAAACTTAACCATAAAAAAGGTAAGTCTCCATTGAATATATTATTTGTATTGATAATATTATTGAAAATTAAAATAATATGTTAGTAAAATTAATATTTGATGGTCAGGTAATTATTTATCGCCTACATTTTTCGAATAAATTTGGAAATATTTTTTGTTAAGTCATTTTATATTCATTTGGTAAATCATATATTCACACATAATATATTGAATATTTTTTGGCATATCCATGCATGATATATTGGTAAGATCAAGAAAGCATATGTCTTAAGAGATTCAGGATTAATCTTTATTTGATGATATATTAACATATTCACGCATGATATTTCGAACTTACATAAAGATGGTAATATGGTTATTTTTAAATCACACTAATTTAACTAATAATATTAATTAATAATCCATATATTGGTAAGTCATACAAACATATATTTTTATATATAAGTGATAAATTTGGTATGATTTTCTAGATTCATGATTTTGGTTAACTAATATCCATATTCCATTATAATATCTACCTCATATACTTGGTTTAGCTGTGATTTTAAAAATGATTGAAATGCATAAGTTAAAAATTATTTATTAATTAATATAAACATATTTTCATCTTTATGTGTGATGTGATTATATAACATTGAATAAGATTAATATTATGATGGAAACTCAAAAGACATATTTTACACGTACTCAACAAAGCTTCAAAAAAATGACTCCCCTCTTTATGTCGATCAAAAAATTGACGAACTAATTTCCACAATAGGCATTATTGAAACTTCGTCTAATTAGGATGTACGAAAGGATTACACCCATGGGAGAAATGTGATTCACTTTATTGAGTGCATTTTTTCATGATTCCGATGTACGTTTATTGTCAAATATTAGTTTATATAATGTTCTACCCAATGATTTTATAATGTCTTTCATTATGATGTCTTTCACTGACGTGTTACTCCTATCATGGCTCCTCGAGAAAATTGGTTCGCCCATTGAAGATAACATTTTTGTTCTGAATATGTATTAATAAATAACGATACCAAGGTCTTTTTTAGACTTTGAATTGTTGTTGGTCTTTTTACTAATTGTAGCTTCACAAATTTAATTGTTCTAGTCAAATTATTGATTTTCAAAAACTTAAGATTGAAGTTTTGAGAAATATCAAATACCCACGGCATGTCTATCTTACAGGAACGCAAACACTCACATTATATTATACATATACTTATTACTAATCTGTATTAATAATAATTATTGCTAATAACCACTGAAAAGGATTAATTTGTAAAATGAAGTATTCAATAAATACATTCTTAATTTTCACGACATAAAAAAATTGAGAAAATTTGTCTGCAACTCTTACACGTTCGGTAATAATAATAATCATTTTAAATTGAAAGTTTTATCATTCACATAAAATTGGTGCCTGCCATTAAGGATATTTGAGAAATTCTCTTTGAGAAAATTGTAGCTCTAATGGCTTACAACAAATTTATTTATAAATATATTGCTAACCCTCTACATCTTGCAAGATACAATTCAGCCTTCAGGCCCACAACGTGTTTGACGAAATGTCTCAAAGAAAATTAAACAAAAAAGATCGAGATATTAGGAAGAATCTTGTGGAGAGAAAAAATTATTTTCCAATAAATGAAAAACTCTATTTTGTGCTATCGGACGAGTAAGCAGTAATTTTTGTTTAAAAATATTAGTTTGTGAATACCACTATAACCGGTCATAACATCAATGTATTTATAATGATATTTTTAATAATATTGAAATAAATTTCATTCTTTGTAAATTGATTTGTAAAAATATAAACTTTTAATTAATTAATAACATACTAAAATAATTGTCATAGAACCTATTCTCCGTGCAACGCACGGATTTAATACTAGTAGAAATAAACAGAGGAATAAATGATGTTCATTAGCTGGTTATAAGAACTAATCTCAAGAGTTCTCTAAACTGCTACAGTAGGGACCTTATAAGATTGTGATCAAAATCAAATAAAAGAAAAGCAAATAAGCAAAGACAAAAAAGATGAAAAAAGAGATATTTCTAAACTGAGCCTTAGCTACTACTCGAGTCTCGAATATAATATTCCCAAGCATCACAAATCAGTGCACAAGTAAAACTTTAATAATCAACAAAACTCACAAGCCCACATCACAAAAAACTTTCACAGCTTTATCAGACATTCATTCACCCATAAACATTTTTTTATTTTTTTTCTTTCAAAAAATTGTATTAACATGGAAAACGAGTACAGTATACACCTCCCTTGGAATTACACACTTGACCAAGGGAATAAGAAGCAACAATACTCAGATGCCAGCAACACTAGAAAAAACAAAAGCCAAAAGGACAAACAGAAAAGTAAGAACATAAACAAGCCACACAAACTGAATAACAAAAACAAAATGAAAAGAAGCCAAATTATCCACTTGAAGCCCCAAGGGGTCCTTAGGTAACCAAACCTGAGCTCCACTAAACTGGAAGCAACTCACTTCCTCCCACTCCACCTGACCACATCAAACTCGTCCACGATTTTCCTTCGCACAGAAAATTCATGAAATCGGATGGTTTTTCACATCTCTTAGCACTCGAAATAACCGTTTCTCTCGTTCTTCACGTGAAGCAAAAGATGATTCAACAAGGACTCGAACAGTATTCTCGGACTGTAGCAGGTTATGCAACTACAGTACACGGGCACTTCAGGTGCTTGAATGTACTGAGAACGATGCTCGTTTTCTCCTTATTTTAGCTTATGATGTAGAAACAAATAAACTCAGAAACACCACTCAGGAATTCTTGAAATACTTAAACCATTTTAGTTTACATTCCGAAAGAAACCCCAAAAGAATTACGAGCGCAAAGCCAAGAATTTTTCCAGTAGAATAATCTAAAAACGCAGAAGTCACAATTCCAACATAATCCACAAATATAAGAATTTTTTAAATGAAAAGCTGACCGCTAGTTGATTTTGCTTCTTCTGCGCTGCTTTGTCTATGAATGCTTAGAACGGCAACTGTGCACTTTGAGATCACTTTTTTTGCCCTCTTCTGCTAAATTCAAATTTTTTATCGTTTAGGAATCTTAAACGATGAACAGATAAACTTACAGAGACAACCGGAAAATGGGGAGAGGTGACGTCATGCTGCTCGAGGCAAATGGGGAGGACTCCATAGTTGCTGCTGAAAATATTCCACAAGTGCAGGTTAATTTGGTCCGAAAATGAAAATTGGAAGGACAAAGGAGACATTAATCAACTTTTTTACTGTAAGGATTGAAATTGTCGCACCCCCTACCTCCGGATCAAATTATCTAGAATATCCATGACTAATTGGATTTTGATCTTGGGCCGAATCCTATCATGAGGGCCGGAGTCATGTCAAACAAACACTAGATATTGCCAAGATTACTAGGGTAATCCTATCTCGTCCGGGCAAACAAACGTGTCCCAACTGTTCAAAGTTCAACATATTCTCCGAAATTAGTAGCGAATATATAGAGAAGAGATGCAGCTTTCCTCTCTCTTTGCAGGTTAATTCAAGAATCTGATAGGCAGAAAGCGCTCATATATGTTGAATCAGAGAAGATATTTTGCGGAGGAAAACTCCATTTTCTATTTCAGGTAAAAT
This sequence comes from Striga asiatica, assembly GCA_008636005.1. Taxonomy (NCBI): domain Eukaryota; kingdom Viridiplantae; phylum Streptophyta; class Magnoliopsida; order Lamiales; family Orobanchaceae; genus Striga; species Striga asiatica. The sequence continues at coordinate 417,363 of BKCP01004605.1, read as the reverse complement.
TCAGAAAGATTACATGCAAAGAACGAGCTAACACATATTTATACTTAATCCTGCACTAAACGACGCCGTATTGAACTAATCCCTAGCATCTAACATAAAGCGGCGTCGTATGACTTATCAAAGAAAATAAAGGAAAAACGACATAAGAAACCAAAACACAAAAGCACTCAGCTGTTCATTTTTCACACATGAAAAACATACTCCAACAATATACACACCCTAAGGGCCTCAAATAAACAAAGTCAAGCATAGTCATTATAAATCACTTTCCTCCATCCTTATCCCCCTCGAAATCGCATCAACATTCTCCTCCATAGCCCACGCCCTCCTCAAACTATCACACATATTCCGAAACAAACGATTATCCATAACACACGTCACCTCATCACTCCACAACGGGTCCGTCGAAAAATTCAGGAGGGCCTCAGCAGCATATTCCTTATCCCCACCCGACTCATCATCCCCCAACATCATTCTCACGAGCAACGGTATGGCCCCACACCTGGCGAGGGCCGCACGATCACCGCCACTGTAACTCAACCGGGCAACAACTCCCGAGGCATTCTCCCTCACACTCCCATCCTCCTCATCCTTAAGAAGCTCCACCACAATCTCAACCACTCCCGAGTCCCACATCACACGAGCAGAGCACTCCTGGCCCACGAGGGCCCACACAACATCCGCAGCTGTAGCCTTTGCTCCCGAATCATTTCCTCTCAAAATCCCCATCAACTGCTCGGCAATCTCAACCGCATTCCCTTCATCGACCGCCAGCACACACAGAACGTCCTCCGCGATTTCCCTGAAAGTGGGGTCTCGACACCGGAGCATGTCGATGTACAGAGGGACGACCCCCGTTCGACCCGTGGGCCCCACGCGGACCAAGATAACGCCCAGCGCATTGCCAGCCACGAGTCTCGTCAACTCATCTCCCTCGTTGAGCAGGCGCGCGAGCACATGCATGGCTCCAGCCTCGACTAACTCCGCACGGGCCCGTTTGTTTACCCCCATCAAGCCTATCGCCTGAGCAGCCCGGGCTCTGGAGACCAAGCAGCCAAGCCCGGCGGCCCGAACTAGAAAACGGGCCTGCCTCGATTCACAGAGAGACTTTCGCACCTCCCTTAGGAGAGACAATGCACTGAGGATTTCCAACAGAATCACCTCGCAGTCACCCGGGCTCGAGGCTAACATTGACACCACAGTCTCGATTCCGCCACTGCTGGCTAAAATCGAACGGCTCGGGATGGAAAACGAGACGATGTTTCGTAGGCACTTCAGTGTGGTCCGTTTTAGCTCGTGTTCGGAGTCTGGAAGTAGTTTCAGTAGAATACGAATGCCGCCTAATTGAGCGATGATGTTCGCTAACTTGCCTTCGCATTTTGAGGCAATATGTTTCAAGCAGTAGGCAGTAGCTGCTTGAGCGGCCGATGGGTTTTCGAGAAGCTCCAGTAGAATGGGTAATGTGCGGGCCAAAACATTTCCAGGGGCGTATCTGGACATTTTGGCAAGCTTGACTGTGGCTCGGATTTTAAGTGCGTCGTCATCACATGCGATAACTTTAGCATAGGTGTCGAACAGCTCGTCCCAGTTTTGAGTCGTACTACTATCTGCATGTAACTCGCACCCTTCCATAAAGAGGAATAGATTTTGCTTGAGGATTCTCAGTATAATCTGTTATTCCAAAAGGGAACTGCAAAAGTTCAGAGAAAATTCCTCCACAATCTCAACCAGTACTGCAACATATGGATTAAGCAAAAAAAATTATTTCAAGGAAAATTAACAACTAAAAATAGTTGAGTTCGGGTGCTAAGACAAGCATATGGTTGATGATTGAGTTTGATTAAATGCCATGAAAGGTCACTGATGAGAGTACGAAATCCAATTCAAATTTCAAAAACTACCTACATACAACACATAAAAATCAAAACTGAAAGTAAGTGTGTGATTGAGTATGTGTGTGCGCGCGATTTGGACTCTGAAAATGCTCTGTCGACAATTCAAGGAGAAAGGAATGGAGCCCTAAATTAATCAGACCAGAAAGCCCTAATAGCGTGTCAGCTTCATCCAGTCACTCAATTTCTTGGAATTTATCAAAGATTGTAAATTTGTTAACGAAAACGAAAAACACAAACACCATAATCCAAATCGATTAAACCTAAGAACTGAAATCATGTTCTTTGTGGGGCTTGCCTCATTAAGTAGATGGCTTTCACGACAATGGCGTAATGGGAGGATTTATGTGAATTATTGAGGTTGTGAGATTTGTTTAAATGAGTGTTTTTGGAATTTATTTAAGAAAAGTGGATCATTTAACAAATCTATATCCAATCACACCTTACTAAATTTGTATTTAAGCCCCCCTAAATTGGGCCTGCGCGTTGATATAATATGGGCCTTCTTCAAACGACCATAGAGAAAGCCCACAACTACTGAGTACAGAGCAGGCCCATATGCTTCCCGGATAAAGTAATGTGCAGTGTAAACCCGTCGCGAACGAGCTACCTGAAAAACAGTGGCATCTCGGTGACTAGAGAGAAGAAAAGTTGAGCACCAAAGAGGAAGCATGAATACTGACATAACGGCGTCAGCAAAGCCCGAGTACCCGGTGATTGATCGGAACCCTCCCTTCACGAAGACGGTGGCGAATTTCAACACCCTCGACTACCTCCGCCTCTCCACCATTACCGGCGTTTCCGTCGTCGTCGGGTATCTCTCAGGTAACTCATCGGAAATGTGTTTATTGATTTTTCAGTTTCTTAAACTAATTCCAAATGGATCTGAAGGCATCCTTCTTTAATGTTTGATGAATGGTTAGGGATTAAGCCCGGGATTAAGGGGCCGTCGATGGTGACTGGTGGCCTGATTGGTGTGATGGGAGGATTTATGTACGCTTACCAGAAATCTGCCGGCAGGCTCATGGGTTTTTTCCCAAATGAAGGTGAGGTTGCTAAGTACAAGAAATGAAATTTACCAAGGGTTTCTGCCCTTGTGCCTTTTGTATTTGTGGTGGTTTCTGCTGTGAAAGAAAAATCTCCCTGCCGATTACTTTTGTTCTGTGCTGCTGTAAGAGTTTAATCTGAACAAGTTACTTGCGATTTTCAATAATTAAGAGTTGGTTTGCACTTGCTGGAACTCAGAGTAACCTGTCCAGTTTCTGCTGCTTAATGTGACTTGTATTTGCAATTAATGCTTGTTATCAGCATCTTTGTGATATCTCATGTATTCAAATGTCATCCTGTGGGAGTCTTGATGCACTTTTTTTAGTCTTTCTCCGAAGTTGTGCTAATCTGTCCAGAACATTAAGACAACTTTTCATAGTCCCATATTATGGATGAGGATCTTCGCAATTTTGATTTTGAAGCTTGTACTGGTCATACAAATATTGCTCTTTGGCGTCTATCTGCTAGAATGCATGGTTCTGAAGTGTGGTTGATCATTTTATTTACTTGTTGTGTATATGAAAGCTAATTGGGTTTGGATAAGGTGAACACGAAATTTACAAGGTTAGCTTGCTATACTTATGATGTTTCCCCATTTTCTGTCATCTTATGATAGTGAACTAAAAGTTTGCAAGCAAGGCTATGTGTGCTTCCCTTACGTTCTTAAATTTATATTTCTAACACCAGTGTCCAGTGCTATATCCACGTTTATAACTTGTTTCTGGATTTGATATTCTTCTTCAAACATTTTGTCTCAACATTACGGGAGTTAAAATAATTCTCCAAGTTATTGTTACTTTTAATTGATGAACATTTGTGTCTGTGTGGGCTGCAGCCTGAAGTATTAATTTATAGTTTTTTATTCACTAGTTATCTTGGCGTTGATGATTGAACATTCATTTTTCCCGTTTCCACTAATAAACATCTAAACAACAGGAATTTTCTCAATAATTAACAAGAGACGGATTTTTCCATGTAATATTCATGAGCATAATTGCATTAGATAGAATTGACTCTACCATTACTTCCGTCATCGTGTTTCATCTCTGTAAAAAATGCTTCCAGTTGATTGCTGATTTTTCTTTGTTATGGCGTCATGATTAACTAGTTACTCAAGTGTTTGTTGAGTGGAGTGTTGGTAGTGTCGTCATTTATAGTGTATGATTGTTTGGTGACGATATATAAGAAATCGATCATATTCTATCCTCACTCATGTACCGATGGATATATTGATGATATGGTACATAACTTCCTTAGGTAATATATTTATCAATTATCATCATCAGTGAGTTTGGATTATCTTTAGTTGCTTAATGCATGAATAGCTCATTTGTCAAGTGTTACCGAAGATGGAACAAAGTACATTTGAAGCTAGTTTCTTCATGCATCACACATTTGACCTTTTAACTTCCCAAATAGCGCCAAAATATTTTGCTATGTCTTTGAAATAACTTACAGAATCCATAGAACATATAAGGATATTTTCTTTTCAATATCCACTGTCCTTTTGCCCCTAGGCAGGTTTTGATAACTACTGAAATAACCGGAATGTACTTTTCTCTCAATCTAGTAAAAGTGAAGTCCTTTTGATGTTGGGCCAATTTACTCTTAAGGGTTGTATTTGAATCAAAAGTGAATTTAGGGAGAAAATTCAGGGTTGATTCAGTGTTTTTTCATTTTCAAAANCTCAGATTTCTAATAACTGTCGATGCATTTTCTTCACCGACAAGGCTCAGATTCCTAATCCCTTTTTCATGCTACTAACCTATTAATTTTCTGTTTTCCCTTTTGTCATTGTTTTTCTATATGCTGGCGCTGGCCTGGACGAAAGCAGTGCATGTGTACAGAAAATACTAATCGACCTAATTTTTATGTTAGGAAGTCATTGAAGTGTTCAAACTAAAGCATTACTTAGTAAATTTCAATTCGGTCACAAATGTTTCTCTAGTGGATTAAAAACTGAATACAATTATATGCTCCAGTTTAAAGTAATGGTTCAACCCTGTAGGATAGTAATATAGTTCGGCTAGCTTGTTTGTTGGAATAAGATTGGACTAAGTTAATGTTTGCTGAATACATTGTACTGAATGGACTAAATTTGATTTGAGTTTGTTATATGTGATTGGTAATCTATATTTATATTAAAGGGGGTACTATTTACCAAATTAAGTAGTCAGAAAAGTCAACAATATTTATTGCATTACTATTTTCGTATTATACTATATAAAAGGATATTCTATTTACTACATTTATTATCCAGAAAAGTAAACTGCATTAAATGTCATTACTATTTTGGTATTATAATATTTTATTTATTTAATTGATTTATTTATTTGTTTTATTTTAAAAATGTAAGTATAATAAAAAGATTTTAATAATAAAAAAATCAAATACCAAATAAAAATGTACACTTTGACTTATTTGATTATATTAAATATATTCCTATTTAATATATACATTAATACTTACTAAAGTATTTATTTGTTCTATTTGTCAAAGTTAAGTATAGATTTGTTTATATTATCAAATCATAAAAAAATATTAAATCCATATTGTAAAAAAAAAATCATATAATTTTATAACAAATCTACTACACTATTTAACAATATTCTTTTTTTATTATATAATAAAATAATAATTAAATATTATATGGTGAACAACAATAAGTAAAACTGTTACTTTCTCTTATATTAAGGGATAAATTTATATACTAAAATTAAATTTTTATTAGTATAAATGTTTTAGTGAGATAATATATTAATTATTTTACAAGCTAGCCCTAACATGCTCATATTTAATGTTTTAAAAGATGTAGAAAAAAAGCTTATAATAACTTCAATATTTTTTAGACTTAAACTTTGATTAAAAGAGATAAAAATTCTTAATTTTTTAGACCTAAACGTTGATTAACACCATAGATTGAGAGTTTATATTTAGTAAAATTCCTAATTGTAATAAAAAAATTAATTTTTGCTATATTTTAGAATATCTTTAAATTCATTATAAAAAAAAAAAAAAAAAAACTACAATGAAAAAAGCAAGTCAGCTATATATCGATTTGTTGTACTCCTCAAATCATATTCACAATTTGGCTACAAGGAAAGGAAACTCATTGATTAAAATATTATTTTGTCAGTAGTCTTAATGTACAAGAGACTTTAAGACTCCACTTGAATATTATAAAACTTTTATTGAACATTGTACAATTTTTTGCGTATTATAAACTTTTATTGAATATTGCATCTTATAATATAATATTCTCTAAATAAATATATCTCGTGTTTCGCACGGGTCACGTACTATATATATCCCGTACATTTTTTTTATTCATGTATATAATTATAAGCATGGATAGATAGCCTTAAAATTGTGCACCCCGTGCATCGCACGGACTCTGTACTAGTATGGATAAGGTACACCGTACACGTAGGGTTTGCTTCTCTCTAATTCTACGGACACAAAACAACATCATCGTCAATTGCACACTCAAAACAAATGTATCGATAGATCTCTTTTTCTTCTCTTTCCATTTTCTTTACCTTACTTCTTTTACTTCTCTTCTAATCAGCAACAATTTTCTTTCCCTCTTTCATTTTCTTTTCTTTTCCTTCCCATTAATAGGATTTTTACAATGTTTCCGAATAGCATCTCCAATACTTAAATGTTGTTATGGTAAATTATATTTCCCATTAGTAATATCATAAGTTTTCATCCTCCAATGTACAATGTAACCACAAATGTTGTGATGATGTGGACATGATTAATGTCTACAATGTAGAGAAAAATGAGGTTCATCCACACTTTAGCTAACCAATGATGAGAAGAGGGATAATTATTCTTACCATTTTAAGCTATTTAATTATTTAATTGATATTCTTACGTATTAAAATTTTAATATTTGGTAAGTGGAAAATAATGTAGTTAGACTACATTGTGCATTGGAGACAATTTATTAATTTCATAGTTGTAAAATTAACATTTTTTCTACATAGTTCACAATCCATTTAATATAATTACATTTGTTAAAATTTATTACATAACAACATTGGAATATTGGAGAAGCTTTAAACTCAATTGTACTGCTAAAATTGGTTTCCAAACCAGGTAGATGCCGGCAGTCATTTTTTCTCAAATTTTCTTCTCATTTTCTTTTAAATCGGATTTATCTTATTCAAATATATACACATGCATTTTCTTAATAATTCTATTTACACGAATTGAAGCCCCCAATATCCTAACCATACGAGATCCCCAAAATGAAAAATAAATGGGAATAGGTCATTAACTATTGGCCTAAAATTGCATATATATTGACTAGGCGAGGTATTTTTTTTATTCGATGCCTTAAACTTGGGACATATTTTTTTGTTAACTAAATAGATAAATAAAATAAAATAATAAATTTATTCAAATGAAGCCTTGATTTGGAGAGAATTAATTCACATTCGCACTGTAGCAAAGCCGAACAAAGATGACGTGCACAAATATACACACGATAAATAAATACGAAAGTCCCGGTTGTAATTTTCTAATTTGTATGGCTCCAATTTGTTATCCAAATTATATTATACTGGCAAAATTCAAAACTCACTTTCTAATTTTCTATTACTATCATTATTATTATTATTATTTATTCATCAAATACTTGAAAAAGAATGCAATCTGCTCCACTAAACTCTTCATCTCTCAAAATTGTTAATTATACTTTATTCACCGGTCCTTATGGATCAAATCCAAGCACTCTATGTAAACCACAGGTAAGCCTCAAAATCCGATCAGGTTCAAGAGCTGCGGTTCGTGCAGTGGACGACATCTCGGCCATTACTTCGTCTCAGCCACAAATCACTTGGCAAATTGTGGTCGGCGCTCTTGGTATGTAACTATCTCTCGTTTTATTCAAATAGGCCATTTGAAATTAATTATCACATTATTAGATAATTCATGGGGTAAATAAATAATCACAAGTATTGAGGATTTTTTGCAGCGGGTCTATCTCCTTTTGTGGTGGCTGGAATTGAGTTCAGCAAGAGAATTGTGCGTAGCTTAACTTGCCCCACCAAAAATGTTTAATTAAATATTTTACTCCTCAATTTTGCTAATAGCTGTTTTTTCTTTTTTTTTTTTTG
>BKCP01004605.1:380175-409291 GCA_008636005.1 Striga asiatica | reverse complement strand
AAATGGGGTCAGATTGAACAAAAGAAGTGTAAGGTGTGTAAGGGGTCGGGGCTTGTATTGAGGGATGACAAGTACTATTTCCGATGCCCTGCCTGCGGTATGATTCACACCATATAATCTGTATATTAATTGGTTATTTTTCACCTTTTTTTTAAAAAAAAAATACTTTTTCCTTTATCCTATGAAATGTCATAAATTAGCTTGTACTTTTTATAAAATATGAACTTTAGTGTGAAATATATTCATTTATTGAGAAAACATAATTGTCTATGATCAGTCTTTATCTCTAACACAATATATACCTTCATCGAGAAATTATAATAGTCTAATGGTCAGTTTTATTAACTTTACTTCTATTGTCACGCCATATTATTGACTTATTGTTTGAGAGCCGTAAGTAACAAATAATTTTTGTGTTTCATTTGATACTTTAGGAAAAATTATTAAACCATATATCCTAACTCTTCATGAGCTACATACATTATATATTAATCGCTTCATTTTTGTAATTAATGGTATTATTGGCAGGTGGTTTTTTGCCATGGCAATCTTGGAGAAGATTCTTTACTGGTTAGGGAATCAAAACCTGAAAACAAGTTTATCTCCAAAAATTTAGTTTTCTTTTCTATTCGTTCCATCTCTTGAATCAAAATGTCATGTAGCCAAAATATTCCAGCAACTTGCTCGTTTTGTGAATAATAATGTGCACATCTTTGCGTTAAATTTGTATGCAAATTAGTGATCTTAATGACATGTGAGGAGTGGCGGATTTACAAGCTTCATCTAGAGGGGCCCGGATTATAATAATAATAATAAATAATTATGAATTAATATTTTATGAGGTGGCTTAACCATTAAACGGTCGATCCGTCATACCGTTGTAACAAAAATGTATACTTATGTTATGAAATGTCATGCTTTTGATTATGTTGCTTTTTTGGGTAGCACATTTAATTTTGAAAGTATGTATAAATATGATTGTCTAACCGTTTGGTTTGTCTAACCGCAGCCTTACTGATTAGTAATAGTGTTTGTAAAAAAACATTGCTCATTTCTTATAAAGATGTTATACATATATTGATACAAAATAAGATTTCTACATTTCTCAATTTTTTTGATGTGCAAACTAAAAATCGTACAATTAACTATTGTAAATATGGCCTACAAGCTAGATCTTCACATATTTGTAATTGAATTTAACATTTGAAAATTGTAACGATATATCTGATTTGCCAAGTTGAGAATATACCTAAACCGACGGGTTGGAATACTCCAATTGTTTGAGTAAAGTCGATCACCAGCAAAATAAGGGTCCAGAAAGATTCCCGTCAAGTCAGTATGATTCTCAGAAGTATATTCTATGAATCTCTGAGCATTAGGGTTTTACCTCTTAATGAGATAGTGTATTTAAAGTGAATTATTATTACCTTGTTTGTCAAGCTATTTGGGCATATATATATCCTAGTTCGTCTCTTCAATCCAGGTCCTTAATGTCGATCCATGGAGCTATCCTAGCTCATATATAGCGTTGGCCAAAAGCTCATTCCTGCTACTAAAGTCGACCTAATCTCTGTATTTTAGACATGTCAGGCTCAAACAATTTACTCGACGACAAGTATAATGGGTCGCCTTTGGTGGAAATCATAGAACGCGAACTAGCTCTTACTGGTCTTTCTAAAGGACTGGTGGATGAGTCTAAGGGCCAAGTAAGATGGGAGGAGCTCTCGCAAACTCAAGTATCTCCAACTCCAAGTGTAGAGCTCGTTCCTCAATTAAAGTATCCTTTTTCATATCATGCAATAAGTCATTGTCCCTATTCCCAGCCTAGATCCTTCACTTGTAGTATAGCCTACCATGTATCCTCTGTAACAACAGCCAAGATAACGGAAATAATATGATCTATATGCTTGAGCTATTTTTCAATTGTTACAGCATAAAGCTTTAAAGGGTATTGCGTTCGGCGAAGAAAGTCGCTTAATTGTTTGTTAATCAAATCTAGAGAAATTAATCTTAAGCGCAATGACGACTTACACGGTCTACGGGACTGAGTGAATGGTTTTCCCCTCTACCTTGAAGTCTTCTGTTATATTTCTTTGTCGTCATTGCGCGTCGTGTGGGCGACGATCTCCCGAACTTATGTGGTCGACTCTTCATCTCTCTTTCACTTGCCAATCTCGCACGTTCATCTCTCTCTCTCTCTCTCTCTCTAGGTAAACATGGTTTTTCAAGTGTCTTTCAAGAGAATGATACCCCTACATGATGTATTTATAGGTAAAATTCAATGCTATCCACATGGCCACTGCCCCATGCGGGTTTTAACCATTGATTTTACACACACCCATGTGGGTGGGTGTGTGTATATGTGTAAATCAATGGTTAAAATCCACATGGGGGCAGTGCCATGTGGGTAGCATTGAATTTGTCGTATTTATAGACTACACTAGGGACCTTAAAGAGATTAGGAGGAATACTTGGTGGTGTAGACAAATTAGCTTGGTAGGCAATCATTTATTATTATTATTATTATTATTATTATTATTATTATTATTATTATTATTATTATTAGCTTGAAGAATAAATTAGGTTTTAATATTGAGAGCCTTATATAAAGGACTCTTATGCTTTATTGTTGGGTGGTGAATTTTGAATAAAAATATAAATTGATATAGTGTTTAGGTGCTTGTGATTGCAATCTCATTAATATTGTCTCACTTTTACATTTCTTATATCACTTGTGTTATGGTCCACTCTATCCCTAATCCTATTAGTAATAAATCAGTCCACTAAATATTTATTATTGCACTACCTTTTCCTCACCCCATTACTCGGGCTCCACTATCCTCAATTTATCTCACCGTATTTAAGTTAAAGTACATCTGTTAATTGATATAATTACTCATAATTTTATTAATTAACTTCTTAATTTTATAAAACTAGTGCCACTCAATCTTTATTATTATGCCAAAACTCAATCCACATACATAACTTGGCATAATAATTTTTTCGCCTCATTTTGAGGACATCATTCCCTTTTGGTCTATATATGTACTTTAGCCTACAAAAGATTCAACATATTAAGAAACCGAAAAAGGTTATCCATCTTGGTGCTTTAACCAGAAACGATGAACATACCACAATAAGGATAAAAAAAGCCCTTAGCTTTAACTTTGCTAATAAAACAGAGTTGGAAAAACAAATATCAACTTTCATTTATTTTTTATTATCATAACATCAAGCAATAATTTTATGGCCCCAAAACTATACTTCCAAGGTTTTGCTGACATTGATTAGAGGGATGTATCGATGGAGTCTGAAAGCCACCATCTGCCACACGATTTTCTCTATTTCCATAAAGATTCAAGCCACCATTTACTCTGCCATAGAAAATAGGGATTTGAGAGCCATGAACAGCCATTGTTCTCGGATCATTTGTCCCGATTTGGTTCTGAACAACTTCACCATCTAAAGCTTGCAAATGTTCATTAGTTCTAATCTCAGTGTTACAGCCAATTCCAACACCAAGATCAAGGCATATAGAACCACCATCTTGTGGCCTAGCTCTAGGAATTCCGGCATACTCATTGCTACTGTTCTTGGCAGTCGGGACATCATGATTGTGCTTTCCCTCATAAGTGGTTATGACAGCTTTGGGGTCGTGAGATGCCCTCTCTACATGTTTTCGCACGGGACATCCAATATGCGTGCATTTGTAGTAACTCCTGAAATTGCAATTTAGCATGAGAGACAATGTGCAATTGTTTGAAAAAGTAAATGTTTGGACTGTGCGGGTAGATTACTTGAGATTTTACGATTTTCTTATGATAATACAACATTTCATCAAAGGAAAAAATAAATAAAAAAAGAATCTTGGACGCACCAACTATCAGATTACGAACACACGCCAGAAGCTATTAGACTATGAACACCTATTTTGGCATTATATATGCACTAGTTTTCGAAGAGTTTCCATCAAGGGAAGAGAGTGTCCAACTCGAACCAATAATAAACAGACTTCTTCAGCATATAATATCGTATAGTCCTGTTTAGCAAGTCTGCATTTACGATCTGAGCGGTTTACGAGTGTTGAGTTAACTCAAACCCAAAAAAGAGTCCAGCTCAAGCTCTTAATTTTTAGTTTCGAGCACTTGATGAGCGGCTCGAATTTATGTGTATTTACCTAATATCCCCATTTCAAAATGTTCGCATAGGTTTAAATGTTGAAATCAAATCAGATTCAAGTCAACCACCAAGCTCGTGTTATTGAGCGTCCAGTCTACTCGAGCATGCTTATTTTTTTTTTTCTCAAGTCAATTTCACACGCNATACATGCTTCATAAGAATGAAGCTTGTGTCGACTCTTTCCTTTTTTGCAGCATTCAGAATATTATACAAATATCCTGGTACTATAAAGATGGTACAGCTACAAAGATGATACAGCTAAATGGTTTCTTACAGAGCACATGATTAGATTGTATGCAATACAGCAGATAGTTGTCGCATGTTAAGGCAACCCATGAGCTTAACATAAGAAACTCCGAAAATCATCAGTCACTGCACCACAATATGGATATTGTAGCCGTCGACTGAATGCCTTTGTTTCAGCAGCCCACATGACTAAAATGAGTAATCATAAATAAAACTCCCTCATGCAATTCACGTGATTTTTCTAGCTGATCGACTCCGGCAGTGTTTACATTAGTGTTTTCTTATTTAAAGTCACATTTTTCCATATGAATTCACGCGATTTTTCAAGCTGGTCTACTCCGGAAGTGTTTACATTACTGTTTCTTATTTAGAGTCGACACCTATTCAAATGTGCTTCTTACTCAAATCTGAGGCTAAAGATTATCCTTCACAGCTAGCTGAAGAATGAACTCAATACATACCTCGGATTTGGATTGCCTCTGACCACTTTCTGGCCATACTTGCGCCATCGATATCCATCATCCAGTATATCAACCTCACTGACAGTTTGAACAACAACTCGCGGTTCACGAATCGGCTTAACAACTGGTGTTAAATCAAGACTATCCTCCATTTTCCTGAAGTTGTGAATACAGATTATAAGAAAGACACTAAACGTATTCTAATAATGTTATAATAACACATACCTCCGCTTGAGAAATGGATCATCTGCTTCACCATTGTCATTAATGCCTTGAAATTGTGAATCAGAACCATCGTTTTCCTCCTTGTTAGCTTGTAGAGGAGAAAACATGGGAGAGCCATTTTGCTCCATATTGGTTGCATTCAACTTCCCTTTAAACAAAAAAAATGAGAAAAAGATAATATACATAGGACTTGTAAATTCAAAGAGGTATGTAATAGATAGCTGCTGCACGGAGCTCCAAGCAACTTTATAGGACATACAAATTATCCTTACTATCAGGTCAGAACATGCATTAGTAAATTCGGATTTTGTTATCCTGGAAAATATAAACTTAACCGAATTAAGTCATCTATATACCAAAAGAATAACTGCATAATTGTAATCTAAAAAAACATATAAGTAAACCATGCGATACTTTTCTGAATGTACAAGAGAACCCTATTGAACCTGTTATTTATTGCAAAACATCATTCTACGGAATCAGTCATTTCATGTTCTTCAGTTTGAAACAACAATCAGTAAAAAGTTAGAGGGAAGACAATGATTTGAAATAGACAACAGGTTAAAGTAAGAGAACAGTGATAGAGATCAGTTGGGAGAACAGTAAGAGTAGGCAAAGCTTCATACAACAGCTTAATATTCGATTAAACATAATAGGAAGTTAGGCCGAGTACCCTCTTGATCACTGATTGATAAATCCTTCTCCAATTTATCCTCTTGGATGGGTAAAAGAGCCCCAAGATTGTGTCGCCTTGAAGCTTGAGGTTTTGGATGATCATGTGAACCCTTGTAAACAATCTCTGTAATCTGTCCACTTGGAGAACGCTCAAATATCTTTTTAACCTCACAATTGGGATATGTACATTTGTAATAACTTCGAGGAAATTCACTCCCTTTAACCAGTTTCTGCCCATATTTCCTCCAATTATAACCATCATCTGATGTTCTCTCAGCTGAGACCGAGGAGACACTATCTTTATGTTCGGAGGATGATTCTATAATACCCGTTTTGGAATGTCCTTGATTTAATTCATCAGTAGTACTACCAACAACAGATGCATCCTGTAAATCTCCAGCCAAAGCTGATGGTGCGGGAGATAATGAATAACGTTGATTATGCTGATTGACTGGTCCGATCTGATTCAATCCTACAAGAATCTTTTCCACAAAGAAATTAGATATTAGCACAGATGCACAGATCCAAATATTCACAGAAGACAGATTAGACATTTGCGAATATGGCAAATAGAGAAAATTGCATCTATTAAATAGAGTAGCCATGGAGGAGTTAAATCTCCAAGAAGATTTTCATCAACTATATAAAATTGATTTATAGGGTCTAGCAATTACACCTTTTATCTCTAGACAAGGAATACCCTGTGCCGTGACATAAAACTCACGTCAGACTAGGAAAACTTAAGGGCTTCATTGGTAGAAGTCATATTAACAATACCCAGTCCATAGAAAGCAATGCGAGATGAGTGACCTCCTGGGAAATGAGAGACAAAGCATGCTTAAAAGACTCATGTCACCTTCAAGTTTTGAGGAAGGACCTAGCTTTTAACAGGAATGGTATCAAAGTCGTTCGACAGACGAAGACTGAGAGCTAAGTGCTATGCTGAACAAAGTGCGACACCATAGGGAGGGAGCCACCTCTTGAACTCGAAGAAGATACCTCTAGAGTCCTCGAGCCTGGCAATGGGAATCTTGGGATCCTAAGATTGCATGACAACATCCATAAGGACATTGCAAATTTAAGGGAGCAGGTTGTAATACCATGGGCATCAATACATGTGACAAATTAGGAAGGCCTAAAAGACATGATTGGTTGAAATCATATTCATTACGTGTATCTTCTTCTCTGGCACCTTGTCCGTTGAAACTAAATTAATTGTCTTGAATTGGAGGCACCAATAATTCTTCATAGACTTGTTGACAAGACGGTGGGAAAGTAAATATTGAAAAAAAGAAAAAAAAAAAATGTTAGGGTGAAGGAACAAACAAAGTTCATGAAAAAGAGCAAAATGAGTAAACAACAAAACCAAACATGTACAATACTGAACTACCATATACTCTACCAGCTTGATAAAGAATCATTGAAAACTAAATGAATGAGAAACAAATCTAAAAGGACATCAAGTCCTGATCAGACCATGTAGTAGTAAGAACTAAACATTATCAGCCTAATTTTACTATTTTGTTGATAAAGTTGAAAAATGGTTGTCACCTCAATGCCAAATTAAAATCCCATTTTCTCCTAGACATCAATTTTACTTCTATATAGAAGGACGAGAAAAAATGGTATAGAAACCAAGTTTAGGGCATTACCGACAGCCCAGCGGATGATATTCCTGATGTAGAACAGGCTCCAGTTTGAAAACTAAACTCAAAACTGCTGGTCATTCTTTCATCAACGGTGTTTTCAGTGGAAATATTTTTTACCATTGAAAGTGCAGGATTTTCACCAGAACCATGCATCCATTGACGCTTGAAAAAGGAACCAGTGGTTGGAGAAGGTTCCGCCTGCAAAAATAACACAGATTTAAAAAGATAATAATAATGGGGAACAAAATGAGTTTTCCTGACTAACAGAGAATGACGTAGTGCTTTAGACCAACAGGAATGCCTATAACTCCAATTGAGAAACAGTTAATCGACATTTTCGTACAGAGAAGAAAAAAATAAATGTCGTTATGAAACCTCAAAGGTCTCTTACTTTTGAAGGTTATATAGCAAGGGGAAACATTTATATGCCCTCACTCTGTCATACTCAATTCTGACAATCACAATGGCATAAGTTTAAATATTTACGTGTGAGCAACTTTCCCCAAGCTAATGACACAAAAGCAAGACATCAGTCACCAAAAAGTAAAAGCAAGATTCACTTTTGTAAAGGAAACAACTCTGAGACATGATATATAAATGTCTAAAATCCTACTTGTTCCTTCGGAAAGAACAAAAAATCTTGTATCCGCATGCTGCTACATTACCATTTGATGGCAAAGAATATGAAGTGTCAGGACACCACTGAAACTGAGAATGGTTTCAGGTTCTTTTTTTTCCTTGGTTATCCTCCGTTCACTATATTCCAATTTAAGAAACATTAAATCAAAAAGTTCATACAGCCAAGTCAACAAAAGTTTTATAGTGCCTCAAACAACTCAACCAAGAAAACAGTATAATAGACCTTGATAGAGCATCAAAATATAGAGGCCCCATAACACTGTCAAAGCACCACATATATTATTCATATATTGATATTCCCTGAATGCCACCAACTACCCAGTGAGAAAGCAAAATTATACAACAGCAATATGATGAAAAAAGACTCACATATCAAATCAGTTGAAGTGCCCCCATGATAACCATTAAATACCACCACAACATATTACGATGACGATACCAACGAGTTCGCTCACTAAATTGTACATTCTTATTTACAGAACCCTAAGGGAATACTGGGCATTGCACTGCAGAATTATTTGAGATTGCTAAACTTGTATTAGTATTAAGGTAAGAAACGCAGTCAGATCTAAATTCCAATCCACCCACGCGAAATACACTTTAAAATTACGATAAAGTTTCGAAAAAAGGATAGAGATAGAGCAAACTACAACAACCAAAGTAGTCTGAATTTACAAGCATCAGAAAAATGTAACCTTGATGTTAGAGAGAAGAATGGGGGACTCCAGAAACGACGTCGGACTGAGTCCAGGTGGAACAGAAATGCAAGTAGACCTCGAGATCGGGAGTTTGGCCGGAGACATGAGACGGTACTTAGCTCCATTGCCGGATCCGGCGGCGTCGGTCACGCGATCCTCAGCTGCTGGCGCGTAATCAGAAGGGGAGTGTTGAGAGTGCGACGAGTTGGAGTCCGCCATTGATGATGAGAAAGAACGTAGTCAAAGGAAAGGCGCGTATGCATCAATTATCATTTGAGCTGCAGCTGCAATGGAGGAAAGGAGGGAGGGTGAGAATGTAATTTCGCATCGGCAGTGTCTATTTCAGATTTTGAGGAGAGAAAGGAGAAGGTTCGAATTAACTGTATTCTACGGTGGTGTTGTGTTGTAGTTTTTGAGTGTTGACTTTATCGGTTTGGGATGAAATTAGCCATTTGGGCATTTGGCCTTTCTCCAATTTCTACTAATGTTTTCCCCTGTTTTTTGGGCTTACCATTGGATCATAGTCTACAATTTTTCATTTCGTTTTGTTTGCTAGCTTGGTATTACTGTTGATTATTTTACTTTACACTTGTTTATAATATTTGAGTATATGAATCTATACATTTTTTTTTTTTTTATAACTTATTCCATTCATCCTAGATACTGACAACACGCAAAAAATAAAAATTTTTAATTGCCTTTGGCCCGACAGGTCGGCCCCTTTACCTCGAAAAAAATAGGATTAGAGCCCTTTATTGGTAGCCCGTTTAAATCAAGGTTTTTTAGGCCTGGACCGTTTAGCCCGAAGCCCGCCAGGGCTAACCCGAAACTCGTTAGGACTGGCCCGTTTAACTAGGATTGGACGGTGTAAATGTTTACTAATAAGTAATATGCTCTTAGATTCCTTGTATATTACAATTTTGCTATTTTACTTCACATGTAAGTATGAGTTGTAATGTATTACAATGATTTGAAAGATAATTATTAACAATATTGTTATTGTACTTCACACCAAAATATTTAAGCCAATCAGAACGACTAATAGAAACACATGAGACAAAGACATAACATATGAATATAGTGATAGAATTTATAATGATAGAATATCGTGAAAAATCCTAAAGCGTACAAAATAAGTAGTAATTGGTAATTGTAAGTAACAGTTTATATATGATGTGTAGTTGTATATATAGAGCGGTAAATACTAAATAGCTGTTGAAAACAATCGTTAACTAATCGTTTAAATTTTTTATATATTTTTTTATTCTTTTGATTTGTGATATTTTTTGATATATTATTATTAATATTTTTATTATAGCCCGTTTAACCCGAGACCAGCTGGGTTAGGGTTAGATCCATTTATTGGTAGCTCGTTTAAATCTTGGCTTTTTAGGCTCAGACCGTTTAGCCCGAACCGCTAG
Source organism: Striga asiatica (assembly GCA_008636005.1). Lineage (NCBI taxonomy): Eukaryota > Viridiplantae > Streptophyta > Magnoliopsida > Lamiales > Orobanchaceae > Striga > Striga asiatica. Next base: position 399,098 of record BKCP01004605.1, on the reverse strand, counting down.
GGCTAGCCCGTTTAACATCTCTAGCAAAAAAACTTTGGTGTAGTTCGAACATCACTTTTTAACTTTCTGAGTGTACGTAGAAATCTTCTCTTCTACTTTTTTTTCTAAAAAATATGTGCAATTTGTATTCAATGTGGGATGAATCCTTTTCTTTCTTTCTTTCTTTTTTTTTTTCTTTTTTGTTTAGGCAAAAAAGATTACTACTCTGGTTCACGCGGCCAAATAGCCATGAAATTGTATTGGTTGAGCCTCTTTGTCAAGCATTATTAGAAGAGGAACACCAATGATCTCATCATGAACGTCAAATTCAGTGGTGTTTTCGTCGTCGTCATCGAAGTGGTTGTTCCAATCGGAGCCGCTTCGGGTGACGCATCTGCCACAGCTGCTCCCATCACTAAGGAGAAGACTAGTAAGTTTGTTGCAGAGGTTTTTGTTAGGTAAGATAAATTGGTTTTGTGCCTATTTTTACAGTTCTATTTTTCATAAATGGAAAATTTAAAAAATTTTCAAAATCATTTTAAGGTGAATGGGAAAATTAAGTCTAAATTTTATATGTGAGAGAACTTTATTTTGAAGAAAAATAATTGAGTTAAAATAACACAAATATTATTGGATTTGCAAACAATTTATTTTTGACAAATGTTTGGACAAGCCAAATGAATTATTCATGCATTAGACATGCTAGAACTGTAATAGGGCTTGTTGGAGACGAGCTGAAAAAAAATCATGCCCAATTTGGGGTCTAGATGAGCGCGTACGGGATCGATAGCTCGCAACTCCGACGCACCTGTTCATCTTGAAAAAGTTAAAAAATTTTGAGGGAGTTACAGAATTGAGCCTAAATACTTAAATGCGGAAGCAGTTTTCACAAAACATGAACCTTCAGGAGAACATCTCACTCTCCCTCGGAACTCTTTCATTCAAGTAAGTGTTCGGCATATACATTTAGATATTACAGCAAATACTCTCTCTTTCTAACCTACAATGTATTCATTCACCTAACTACTTTTCCAACCACTCCTAGTGGACTTATACAACTACACAAAATCCCTCCGTGTGCTTTTCGATACTCGTGTATGTGTGTGTGTGTGAGAGAGAGAGAGAGAGAGGGGGAAGTTTTGTTGGGTGGTGGTGGGGCTCACATATGATGAATGACGTTTGCCTTTATTTAATGGTCAAATGTGTATATTTGACCACAAAATGTACACTTATTTATGAAATTGTCTTTGCATGTTTCACTGCTACATTTAAAATTTGACTTAATCATAACCATTAGTATCTTGAATCCAAGTGTAGAGATTTATTCTCATTTATTTCATTATTTATCATTTTCATATCCTATATATATATATATATTTCTTATGGGCTAAAATCATTATGTCATTCATCTATTTTTTTTTTTTTTAAAAAAAATAAGATTGTTTGAGTCACATCTTCATCCATCTAGCTAAACTATGAGAGTTGTAATGTCAAACATGTTTAACTAGTCCGACCAAAAATATTATCCTTTAGCACCACTAGTACGTACCCCGTGCGATACACGGGACAAAAATATTAAATGAGTTATTTTCACAGCCTTGTCCGTTTAAGTCTAAAAATAATAGGGTTATTATCTATTTTCTACCGCTTTTAATCAACGATAAGTCTAAAAAACAATAGGGTTATTACAAGTTTTTTTTCCACATCTTTTAACCAGCGTTGTTTTTTTAGTCAGAACATTAAATATGAGCATGTTAGGGCTAACTTGTAAAATAATTAATATATTATCTCAATAAAATATTTATACTAATAAAAATTTAATTTTAGCATATAAATTTATCCCTTGATATAAGAGAAAGTAAAAGTTTTACTTATTATTGTTCACCATATATATTAATTATTATTTTAATATATAATAAAAAGAAATACTGTTAATAATATAGTGGAATTGTTATAAAATTATATGAATTATTCTTTTTTTTACAATATAAATTTAATATTTTTTTATGATTTGATAATATAAATAAATCTATACTTACATTTGACTTTTCTAACAAAGGTAAGAAAATCAGTTCTGATTTTTATCCCATAACAAATCTTTAATGTCAAACCTATAAATACCAAAACAGATATGTAATTAATGTCATTCTATTTTCAGCAAACATTAATTACCTTTGATTTTCCTGCCTATTATTTTTAGTAAATAAGATGTCTTTTTATATAAGTATAGATATATGAATGGAGAAGAAAAAAAAGAGATGGAGAGATGAGTTGAATTTTACTTTATTTTATTTTTTTATGAAGAGGATTTCTTTTCAAAATTAAGGTGCATTACCTAATACTCCGAAGCTCATCATATCCTATCATCTACGTTGGACTTGACATTGTTATTACACCTCAAGATTTTTCCGTAGAATACCATTTACACCCTCATGCTTCCCACCTTTTTAACTATATTTCTAACTTTCACAAAATATAAATAACATCTCCTCTCATCCAAGTTTAAGTTCCATTTCCTTTGATTTTTGTTTAAAAGGGTTGGAATAACCAAAGAAAAAGAAAGGAAGAGAAGGACCTTTGGACGAGGGGGAGAGAGAGAGGAGAGAGAAATAGAAAGGGTAGTGAGAGGATGAGCATACCTTCTCTTTTCATTTATGCATATTCCTCTCATTAGATCTTGTTTGTACCCCAATTCCAATCTGTTTCTCTTTCTTCCGATGGTGAGTTCTTCAATGAATGAATCGAAAATTAATGATTATTATTCTGTTTTTGTCTTATTGTGGGTCACTCTCTGATCTCTATGAATTGTGAAATTTTCAGGTTTGCAAGTGTTAAATCTCAATTGATGAATGAAGGATCCAATGAATTTACATTAAATCCTGCCTTTCCCACTTAATATTTGATCAGTGGCTGCTTCCTTGGTTCCTGCCTGATTTTCTGGATAAGGTACTAAAATTCTGCTCTTGTTTGTTGGATTAATGAAGGATCCACTAATCTGTTGCATTAAATCCTGCATTTTTTGCACAGTTTGATCAGTGATTGCTACTTGGAGTTATAGCTTGATTATCTGGATAGGGTATAATATCTTTCGGTTTTGGTTGGCTCCTTGTTTATGCTTGGATCTATTAGATTCGTATTGTGATCAATTACCACCTTTCTCAAATTAACTGCCATCTCCAGTCTGCCTGATCCGCGCATTTTACAGGATTGAGTTATGTCCAATTTTTGGCACTCTTTTTTTTNCAGTGGAGGATTGTTGAAATTTAAGTCTGTCCCTATTAATTGCAGGAAATATGGAGATGGATCAGGGAAAGCTCTTTATTGGCGGTATTTCTTGGGACACAAATGAGGATCGCCTCAAAGAATATTTCGGGGCATATGGTGAAGTAGCTGAGGCAGTGATCATGCGGGACCGGACCACTGGCCGTGCTCGTGGCTTTGGCTTTGTCGTCTTTGCCAATCCTTCTGATGCAGAGAAAGTAGTCAAGGAGAAGCACATGATCGACGGTAGAACTGTAAGTTGCTTTGATATTCTCTTCTTCTTCTTCTTCTTCTATTATATCATGATTATTATTACAATTGTTGGTCTTTCAGGTGGAAGCAAAGAAGGCCGTCCCTAGGGACGACCACCACCTAATTAACAGAAACAGCAGCAGCACTCAAGGCTCTCCAGTGCCTGGCCGCACCAAAAAGATATTTGTGGGTGGACTAGCGTCCACAGTGACAGAGGCCGACTTCAAGGCCTACTTTGACCAATTTGGTACCATAACAGACGTCGTGGTCATGTACGACCACAACACCCAGCGTCCTCGAGGGTTCGGTTTCATCACGTTTGACTCGGAGGATGCTGTTGACCACGTCCTCCACAAGACCTTCCACGAGCTCAACGGCAAAACAGTCGAGGTTAAGCGAGCTGTCCCCAAGGAACTTTCCCCAGTCCCCACACGCAGCCCGCTTTCCGGCTACAACTACGGCTTCGGCCGAGCTGGCGCCTTCCTTGGAAACTACAATATGGGCTCGATTGGCGGTTATGGGGTTAGAATGGACGGCAGGTATAGTCCCTTGGCTAGTCGGACAAGTTTCTCGCATTTCAATTCTCCCGCTTACGGTGCGAACGTGAACGTCGAGCAGGACTTGGGAAATAGCGGAAGCTTGGGCTACAGCCGTGTGCTGAGCCCGTATTATGGGAGTAGCCAGGGAAGGTACAACACGCCCATAGGGTACAACACAAGCGGCAGCCGAGGGGACTCTTTTCTCAGCTCACCTTCTAGAAACATGTGGGGAAGTGGGCTTAATAATAGTGGCTCGGGGAACAATGTGGGGTCCGCATCATACTTTGGTTCTGGAAGCAGTGGGTTTGGAGTGTTTGGAAGTAACGGGGCCAATTGGGGGACTTCCCCTATTGCGCCATCTGTAGGAGGGGGCAGTTTTGGGAATAGAGGTGGAGAGAACAGCAGCTATGGCCAGCTGGCAATGGGAGGGTTCCAAAGGAATACTGCACCTGGACGGGCGTCTTCGTTTGCTGCTGGGTCGAGTGGTGGGGTTTATGAGGGGTCGTATGGGGAGTTTTACAGGGGTGGATCTGTGTATGGGGATGCCACGTGGCGGAATGCGTCTGCCGAGCTTGATGATAATTCTGGCTCGTTTCGTTATGGTCTTGTCGGGGGCTCGGAGGATGTTGGTGGGAAGGATTCGGAGGATTTTGTGGTGGGCTATGATGTTGCGAATAGGCAATCGAGTAGAGGTAATACAATTCTTTGAGCTGAAACTGTGTGTTTTACCTGATTTCGTAAATTGGAGCTTGATTGGTTACTTTTGTTGGTGCTGGACCTGATTGTTGAGATGTGTTTATTTATTTATTTATTTTTTTGCAAGTATCGGTTTCAAATAGATGGCACTTGTGTGGGAAATTTCGACATCTCCTTATCTCACTTTAGTTTTCTCATAGTATTGTAAAAGAAACAGATATTGTCTTGTTAAGTTTTACGGGTTCATTAGTTTCCTTGTTGGTGTATCACGGAAGTTTGATACGTGAAAATGCATCTGTAGTTTGTAAGCTGAAAGATCATGGAATCTGTTAGGTTAACTGTTGTGAGTTCATGACATAGGGAATGTGCTTGCTGTAGTCATTTTACTCTGTACTGCTATTCTTCTTGTGATATCTGAAATCTAAGCTATTGTCGACCTTGGGAAAGTCTTATCCTGTATTTAAATGGGACATTGTTTTGATTTATCTGTTTTCTTGTGATATATAATCTATGTGGTTAAACTTGATCTTGTTATAACTTAAGGGGTTATCTTTGTGACTGCGCAAGTCACTAATTAACTCCCCATATAAATTCTGAGCATACAAGTGTAGGGGATTATTTTACAGTGTTGAAGTAAACATGCTAAGTACATTATGCCAAAGTTTGGGTAGAGGCAGTTCTGTGTATGTTATTCTTCTTTGGTGTATGCTTAATGCTGTCCACATGTGAGGCTTAAACAAATATTTAGCGTTGGCACTCAAAATGAGAATATGCCAACAGCCTGAGAAAATTATTTAATTTGTTATGTAATAACACATACGCATTGTGCTGTTAATATTTGTTGAATGTTACATTCAAGCCATCTCTATGATTTTGTCCAGGAATTGCTACTTAGGGAATTTTCAGTACTCTGAAGATAATGTAGGAGAAGAGACTTTTAAAACGTGGATTGTGAATTTCGTTTGTATACCTCATAGGGCACATATATATCTCAGCTTATGATGATGTCATTACAGAGATCTAACATGGGTCATGGGCCAGAAATATATACAAGTTCAGAGAGCAGCAGTTTCAAGGGATTTTGTGAGGACTTGAGGTTCGGTTTCTTTAATTATAACATTAGGTTCCTTTTATCGGCATTTTGATTGAGATGTAAATCAGATTTGCGGGATATACTCTGGAAGATCCACTCCAGCTTTATTTTGTGGTGCGACTCTTCAGCATTAAAGCGGCTACTACTTAAAACACTGGAAAGGTAGAGTTAATTTTGTATTCTTTTATCTTTTTCTCTTTCACTTGTTTTGTTTTTGGCTCTGAGGCTGGCAAAAGCTTTTTTTTTTTTGGTCTGAGATTTGTGTTCGTCTCAGACTGTATGTGAGGTTTCTGTTTGATTTGCTAGCGTGAAATGTAAAATGGGATTAAGCCTCCCTTCAATAAAAATATTGGATATGATGATGATTACCATTTTTACGGGATGTTTTGTATGTGACCGAGTTAAAATGTTCTTTATTTGTGCATCAATATAGATTTAGTGCGAGGAACAGAGTTCGTGCTGTTTTGTGTATCTTCATACTTGTTTATGTTGTTTAATGAATTTTGGATTTTTTAAAGCTATTTGAACTTTGAATTTTTATTTTTATTTATTTATTTATTTATTTATTTTTTCTTACGTGAATGAAAGTTCTCTTTAACCATTAAATCACATAGCTTTAAGGTTTGAGATTATAAACTCTGCTTTGACAACCAGCTCCCGTGTTAAAGTTTCAATATTTGAAGGAAAAAAAAAATAAATGAAAAAGGTTGCATAATGGAGGCGTGAAATACACGCTCAAATTAAGACATTTGGAATAGACAACAATCTCCTGTATTTGCGTAGTTTGAATGAAAACGTCTCTGCCAACATATCCCTCTCTTGTCTCACTTGAGTTTTTATATTTTTATTTTGTTGGTTTTTTTTTTTTTTTTAATATTTTGCTTGTGAGAAAAAGTCTTCATCTATTCATTCTCTTTCTTTACTCTATTTTAATTTATATTTAGTAAAATTTTCTCTCCTTTTTATCAAATTTTTATTTTATATTTCATAAAATTTTCTCTCTTTTCTTCTGTAATAAAATTTCTAAAATTTTTATATTTTATAATTTTTTATATTACTTAGGATTATACATTATTTTAAAAAATTTATGATAAATATTGGCAACATTTAGATTAATTGAAATAAGAAAGACTTGCAACTGTTGTCGAAAAAAACAATTAAACGTGATATTTTTGAAGAAGAACGGAACAATCTTTTCTCGTAAAAGAAAGAAGTAAAATGAGGTTTTTTGGTTTTAAAAAAAATAAAATTCTTGACAACCCGAAAAGAAAAATGAAAGCAATTAACTGAAATAAGAACGAGTTGCAATTGTTGTCGAATAACAATTAAAAATTAAGTATTTTCTCGAACAAGAACGGACACTAACAAAATTTCACTAGTGAAAGAACGGAGTAAATCGAGGTTTTCTGATTTAAAAGAAATGGAGTTATCTGACAGCCCGAAAAAAAAAATGTAAACCAATAAATTTAAATAAGAACGAATTGCAGTTGTTGTCGAAAAGTAACAATTGAAAACAAGGTATGTTTGAAGACAAACTAATTCCAACAATCTTTACTAGTGAAAGAAAAAAGTAAAACGAGGTTGTTTAGTTTAAAAAAAATGGAGTTCTTGACACCCTGAAAAGAAAAACGAAAGCAATTAATTGAAATAAGAAGGAGTCGTCGTTGTCGTCGAAAAATAACAATTGAAAACTAGGTATTTTCGAACAAGAACGAATACTAACAACCTTTGCTAGTAAAAGAAAGAAGTAAATCAAGGTTGTTTGATTTAAAAGAAATGGAGTTATTTGACAGCCTGGAAAAAAAAAATCTAAAGCAATTAATTGAAATAAGAACGAGTTGCAGTTGTTGAAAAATAACAATTGAAAACGAGGTATTCTGAAGAAGAACGAACTCCAACAATCTTTGCTAGTGAAAGAAAAAAGTAAAACAAGGTTGTTTGATTTAAAAGAAAAATGGAGTTCTTGAACCCCAAAAAGAAAAATGAAAGAAATTAATTGAAATAAAAATGAATTGTCGTTGTTGTCGGAAAATAACAATTGGAAACTTTGTATTTTCGAACAAGAACGTACACTAACAAACTTTGCTAGTAAAAGAAAAAAATAAATCAAGGTTGTTTGGTTTTAAATGAAATGGAGTTACTTGACAGCTCGAAAAAAAAAAACTAAGCAACTAATTGAAATAAGAATGAGTTGCAGTTGTTGTCGAAAAATAATAATTGAAAATGAGGTATTTTTTAAGAAGAACGAACTCCAACAATCTTTGCTAGTGAAAGAAAGAAGTAAAACGAGGTTGTTTGGTTTAAAAAATTGGAGTTCTTGGCACCCCAAAAAGAAATAAGAAAGAAATTAATTAAAATAAGAACGAGTTGTTGTTGTTTTCGAAAAATAACAATTGAAAACTAGGTATTTTCGGACAAGAACGAACACTAACAATCTTTGCTAGTAAAAGAATGAAGTAAAAAGAGATTGTTTGGTTTAAAAAAAATAAAGTTCTTGACACCCCCCCAAAAAAAACGAAAGCAATTAATTGAAATAAGAACGACTTGCTGTTGTTGTCAAAAAATAACAAAATTGGAAACTAGGTATTTTCGAACAAGAACGAACACTAACAATCTTTGCTAATAAAAAGAAGTAAAACGAGGTTATTTGGTTTTTTTTAAAAAAAAAAATGGAATTAATTGACAAGTCAAAAGAAAAATTACGAAAGCGATTAGTTGAAATAAAAATGAGTTTTAATTTGATGTTGAAATTTTTTTTGAAAACGATGTATTTTTTAAGAAGAACGAACTCCAGCAATCTTTTCTTGTAAAATAAAGAAGTAAAACGAGGTTGTTTGATTGAAAAAAGAAATAGAGTTCTTGACAACCCGAAAAGAAAAATGAAAACAATTAACTAAAATAATAACGAGTTGCAATCGTTGTAGAAAAATAACAATTTAAAACTAGGTATTTTTGAACAAGAACGAACACTAACAAACTTTGCTAGTAAAAGAATGAAGTAAATCAAAGTTGTTTGGTTTAAAAGAAATGGAGTTACTTGACAACCTGAAAAAAGAAAAGCAAATAATTAAAATAACAACGAGTCGTCATTGTTGGCGAAAAATAACAATTGAAAACTACGTATTTTTGAACAAGAACAAACACTAACAATCTTTTAAAGTAAAAGAAGGAGGTAAAACGAGATTGTTTGGAATTGGAGTTATTTACAAGCCGAAAAGAAATACGAAAGCCATTAGTTGAAATAAAAATACGAGGTCACAGGCATCAGTGCATTGTCATCCATCAATCATTTCATTTTTTAGAGCAGCTTTGAATTGTCATCCATAAATTAGCTTTCAATTGTTATTTTTTTTGTCAGGTACTTGGAATAGTGATAGTCAAAAAATGAAAGTTGCAGGTGTATTGTCATACATCAACCATTTATTTTTCTCGGATGCTTTGATTTGTGTGTTGAACTGATAAGAATTGGCACTGGAAATTTTCGTCTATAAATGAGATTGGTTTGCTACCATTTTCTACATACTATTACATCTTTCATCAGGAAACAATAGAAAAGTCATATCTTCTATATCTCTCAAACTGTAATGGATAACAATACAGATCCAACCCAGATATGTCAAACTCATCGGAGGATGACAGTCCGTCTTCCGTAAATTCCCGTTATACACGAAATATGCAATTTACTCAATTTCCTAGAATGCAACTACAACCTCAATTTTAAAATTTTCTTTTCAAGTACCCGCACCAATGCCTTCTTATCCAATTACACAAAATTCATAGCAACCTTCTTTTACCCAATCACCAAATTTAATGAACATGAATAAATCTCAGTATATGTGGGCAATGTCGTCCCAATATGGAATTCCAAATACATTTGGGATGCCTTATCAACAAAAAGATTTCATGCCGACTGGATTCTCTAGTAGCCCCATTGAAGTCCCAAGACCTTGCACGATCCCAGAGGTTGAAGGACTTGACAACATTTATCTTGATACAGATTCAGAAAAAGGAAAACAAGTTGAGCCTAAAAGACGCGGTAAAGCGACAACAATGCTGTGGTCACATGAGGAGGATGTTTTACTATGTCGAGCTTTCTGTACCATCTCAAGTGATCCGATCAATTTGAGTCAACAAAGGTGCTCACTTCTGGTTAGCTAAGGCTAGCTCGCTGGATAGACAACGAGTCGTTTTGCAGGGCATTTTCTATCTATTAATAATGCCTTCTTTTGATGGCGCTCAACAAAGTCTGAAGGTTTTTGGAGGCGAAATACACAGTACTATTATGAATCTGGTCAAGCACGAAACCTTATTCAGAGAACTATGGAGTCAGCAAAATCTCATTTTTATGGTTTTCATGGAGATTGCCTCAAATTTAATGCATCAATAAATAGATTTCGGGCTAATCAAAGAAGTGTTAAAAATGATGCAATTATTTTGCAGAATGCTTTAATGGAGTGGAATAGTGAAGAAAAAAGAAAATAAAAAATGCTTTAAATGACTTCATTGTTGGGAGGTTTTGAAAAATAATATCAAATTTGATGGAACATCTCCGATATATCGAGGAGGAAAAAAAGCTAGAATATCTGATACTAAAGATCACACCTCTGGCTCTGGGAAGTATGTTGAGCCTAGTGGTGAAGTTGAGGACATGTTTGTGCGCCGACCAATTGGCCAAAAAGCAGCAAAGGCGGGGAAGAGAAAAGAAAAAACAACTGCAGGAAGGAGCACCGGTCCAGATGTTGAACGTTTGTTGGCCGAGATTGGTGAGGTTAAAGAAATTCATTTGAAGAAACAAAAGGATTTGAAAAAGCTAATTCGTATAGAGTCATGGAAGACATACAAAGAAATGCTAAAGGAGAATACTTCAACCATGATTGAAGAAGAATTGCAAGCCCACTAGGGACTTCTTGTTGTGCTTAAAAAAGAATTGGGTCTCAAATGATCTCTTATGTTGTTTGGAGTTTTTAGCGTTCTACAATTTAAATTATTATGTATTGTTTATCTTAGTTATTATGTATTGGACTTCTTGTTATGCATTGTTTATCTTAGCTCGTACTACTCGAACTGCCCAATTTTGTTAGGCCACGTGACCCTATCAACGTGTGGCTCTTATCCTAATAATATTCCTTCTTATCTATTAGTCTTTATCATTAGATCGCAAAATGGTGCGACCAGCTCGAATCCTGTTTGAGGTACAATGTTTCACGTACCACACCCAAGTGTTGTCCTTCTGGTCGATCACAAGAGCAACCATACCTTTAGGTTGAGTTTGCCACAGGCCATCCAAGGTCCCTAGCTTCTTGGACCGTTCATGTCATCTTCGACGCAAAGACTCCTTGTTCTACATTGGCGTTCGGTCTCCATTCGACCTGCCTATGACTCTGCTCGACCGATCAGTTCACTAGGTCTTAGCCGGTCAGTTTACTGGATTTTTTTTACCTAGTGTGGTATCTCATGTCATCTGGTCCCCCCACTCTGATCGAGTTAAGATAAATCGATCTATCAGTAGATTTGTCCTTGATTTGGTTGGTGAATTCCAGTGCTGTGTTTTTCGACCTGTCTGTGAACACTTGAGTTTTGTAGTACCTTTTTCGACCTTATCTTGTGGTTTTCACTTCAAAATTCAAAATTTGAATCTCTACCTTGTCGGGCCCAATCAGTTAATCACAACGTCCCATCGTCATAAATCCGTAATTCACATTGGCCTCATACAACGTACCCATTAAATGTACCATTCATTTCTCCTTTAATCCAACGGTTGAAACTCTATTGTCTTTTCAACTAGCCTTCACATCTGAGGCGCTGATTTCGGCCACGATCCAACGGCCAAGACTTCTCTTTTTACCTTTGCTCTCCTAAGATATCAACCTTCACATTTGAGCCGCTGATTTCGGCCACGATCCATCGGCCAAGACTTCTCTTTCTGCCTTTGCTCTCCTAAGATATCAACCGTCAATTCTCTTCACGATCCAACGGCCCTATATACGTCGCCCTTTTAACTTGTCTGTTCCATCCTAATAGTTGGCTTTGATTGTGATCCGATGGCCAGTGTCAATCGACCTCTGCCCTTCTTCGTCTATAAATAACTCTACGGCCGGATTTTTGCAATATTCTACCTTTGCGAATTTTCGCCTTCGCTTTATTTTTTTCCCTCTTTCTGCAATCAAATCTCCAGAGTTCACTGCGACCAGGATTTTTCCCCGAGTTCTTCAAGATGCCCCTCTCCAATCTCGACAATGAGTACTTCACTCTCTGATTCTTGCCTTTAATTTTGTGTTTTCAGTTTTGTTTTTTCTTTTTGTTTCCCCGAACAAGTCGACTACGACCTTCTTTCTCCTCATCCTCCTCTTCTTCACCGCAAAAACCTAAGAATTTTCCATGTTTTTCCGATTGTGGTCCTTCCAGCGAAGTCGATCGCTTTTCCGCAAAGATATGACTCCTCCATAGTCTTCTTCGACCCCTCGACCTAATTTTTCTCCTTCTCCGAACCCTTCTGCTGAAAAAATTATTCAGTCCATTCCGCTTTCAGCTGTTTTCTGCCAATTAGTTTGTCACATTCTCTCAAAATTATATAAATTATATTATGTTTTACAATTCATATCATAAATATAGTGATTCATAATGTAAGTTATAGAATTTACATTTATATCATTCATTTTCACATTTACATTTATAACTTTAAATATTATATACATACATCTAATCTATTGTATTTTATTTGTACTTGTGCATGTGCACATGATTGGCTACTAGTATACATACTTGTACGCTATCTATTTAATGCATTTTCCTTCGCTTATTTAATTATAAAAATCGATATTTATATTTTGCATTAATTAAATATAATATATATTTTTTAACTATTCTATCTTATAACTCCTAATAACAAATATTTATAAATTCAGTTAAAATGTTTATGTAAGTTTTACACTTATAAAATAAATTATAGCAAGACTTTAACTCAAGCTATTATTTTAAATTGCTAATTGATTTTAATGGCACAACAAACTCCTTAAAATTGAGTAAATAATTGTTATAATAATAATAATAATAATAATAATAAATAAATAAATAAGTAATTATAATAATAATAATAATAATAATATATTCATATTTATTTTCAACTACTTAATTTGTCATTATTTTTTATAATAAAAATTACACTACTCATTACATTATAAAATCAATATATTGATTCATATATAGTTTATAGTGATATTGTAAATTTCACTGTTGATCAAATAATTAAATTTATATAATGTGATACGTCTATTATATAATGAATTATTCTAAATATAATATTTAACATTTAATATTTTATTTATATGATAAATACTAGTTATTGCGGAAAAGGAAAAAAAATAGGACATCTACATATATATAATTGTTGACACTTCAATAAATTTTTATGACTAGCATTCAAATGACAGTTACACAAGTAAAATCGTATTATTATTAATTTTTTATTCTGTAACAGCTTTACAAGATTTTAAATTTTCTGAATATACAATATTAAATTATTTTACAACTAATATTCCTCTTTTGTATTATAGTTATACAATAACAAAAAAATAAATTATTTATATAGAAGTTAAATAATTTATATTTATATTATACATTTACACATAGTCAAATTTTTAAAATGTAATACAAACTTTATTTAATTTAATTTTTCTTTTTTTGGTACAGAGGGGGGAGGGAAAAGCTCAACAAGCTATTTTTTTAAATTTCATATACGTAATTTAATATATAAATTTTTGTTTCGCTCTGTGCATGTGCACAATATCGAAAACTAGTTCATTTGGAAGAAGGGTCCATTACACACAACGTTGTGGGCATTCGCACTTATTAAGGGTTTGTGGTCCATTTGTGTAAAAAATAAAAATAATTAAAGAAATTTCCAAAACGCATGAAGGTCCAACGTTCGGACAAGCAGACCTTTTCTTACCATAAAAGGTTGGTTTGTTGATATTTATTCCCATAAATATAGCAACCATATTAATTTTAATAAACGTGGGACAACTGCAGCTTCAGAAGGACTACATTTTCTTGTCCCTTGTAGCGAAAACGAGCCCAGCTGCCCAGGACACATTTATGCAAGGAAAATTTACATTTTATCATTAATTGGAAAAGAAATATAAGGTGCGATTGGACCAGCCTGCCTGCCCGGCCCCATCAAAAGAGTGGACCAGACTAGTTTCTTTACAGGCTCTTTAACAGATCAACCTATACTTTTTTTAATTAATATTATTACAAAATAACTAAATGACAAAGATATTTGCATATAAACCTACCTTACCCCATTTAATTAGGAATATATACAATTTTAAAATGAGGATATTAATTTGATATATAGTACATTCTCTATCCTCCTCATTTAGCTCGTTTTAATTTTTCTCCTTTATTTTATTTTCTAATATTTTTACCGTCGTTACTTAAAAAATATTAGCAATTATTTGAATATTATTCAAATTAAAGAATATTTAGAAATAATATTATTTTAATTAAATAAAGCAAACCAAAAGACATAATCCAATTTATCAAAATAAGAAAAATTGTGAATATGCTTACAATAATACTAATCCGTCTACACTTTTAAATATTAGTATAATGTGATAATTTATATATATCCTTACAAACTTTATTAAATAGTACGAATTAAAAAAAAACTCAATCTAAACAATTTTTTTTATTACTGTCTATTTTTATTTTAATAATTTTTTATTTATCAATTTGATTTTGACAACTATAAATTGAAAGATCTATTTATTTATGCAAATTACATCTACATAAAAAATTTCAATTTTAAGCATAATAAAACAAAATTTGGCATTAAATTAAGTGAAAATAGACATTTGCTCACACTTATTTATAGTAAAATATATCATATATTTTTTTTTGCATCTCATTTATCATGAACTAATTAATAAAATTATTTTATACACCTTTTGTTAAGTTACCCAATTAAATAATTATTTTATGTAAAAAATCAAGTTAAACTTTAATTTAATTAAAAAAAAAATGTGAAAGAATTGTATGTTAGTTATATTTATCTTTTATAATTTATTAAAAAATAAACTAAATGTATTGTTAGGAATAATGGTAATATACCTTTTTAACATTTACTAAAAAAAATTTAAAAAAAATGTTTCTAATAAAAATAAATTTAAATAATTTTTATCACTTACTCTTTGAGAAAATTGTAAATTTGGTCCCAGGCTATAAACGTTGACCGTTAAGTCTTGACGGAGTGGGGCCATTTTGGCAATGAAAATTCAAATAGGACCATAATTGGCGTGTCTGGGACCAAATGTGGGAAACAACAAAAGTTTTGAGACCAAATTTGCAATTTTCTCCGTAAAGAAAACGTAAACACAAGAGAGAAATGAGAGAGAACTCTCGATTTTGTGTATTCAATCAGAAAACAACTAAATTTTCAAACAATAGAATAAGAGAATGAAATAGTACTCCTAGGAAAAAACTACTTACCATAAACTTCCCTAGCTAGCAAATGATTTGTGTATTCAAGGACTAAAATAATTAAATACCCTGAATAACAATAAAATAAATAATAAACTAAAGATCCCAAACTATCATATTTGTCTAGGAAAGCCAACGCAATCACGCCTCCATAAAATTTGTTTACGGACACCGCGTCCCGGTCTGTTGAGTTGATGACGTCCCCGAAATTAGCTCAATAAGGATTATTATTATGTCAAACCTAGTTGATGGATTAATTTACGACATAATAATAAAGAATTGTGTGGTACTAATTTCAGATCAAGAGTTGATTAATTATATTATCAATAATTAGATTAATCAATGGACATTAGATCTTAAATATGGATAGGTAAATCGAACAATTAGCCAAGAACGAATTATTTGTAATTCGAGAGCTAAATGGGGATTTCAATAATATTTTTATAGTAGTATATAATATTATTCGAGTATGAATCCATAGTCCCCTAGCCTCTCATACTTGGGAGTCCATTTTTTGCACCTCCTTAAGGTCCCGTTGTAGCCTATAAAAACACCAAGTCCCGTAGCCTCCAAGATCATCTTATTCTCACGCCTAAAACACGTTAGAATCTAGATTCTCTTCTTGGAAAAATTCAGATAAAATCAAGAGGTCTTAAGAGATGAAAATCGTGAGGCTTTGAGAGATCCGATGAGTCGTTCACCACGACGAGTCGGAGCAGGTAATTGGTCATACAACAGAAGATCCCGAGGTCCTGTTTCGCATCCCGACGAATATATATATGCATCCCGACGAATATATATGTCCCGCCAACACCTCGGACGACCACAAAACTTGGAGAGCATGACCACCGGAGGAAGGTGCATTCACCGGAGTGCCCAACACCACCAGCCGCAACTGCACGTGCCGGTGTCGGAGCCCCACGCGCCACCGTACGCAACGTGCGCACAGCCCACGCAAGCAGACAGTGCGACCAAGGTTTCCCCAGCTCTCCCGCACGAGTTCTCCATGCCCCAGCGCCCGCATGCACAGCGCAACTTGCGTACGTAGGCGACCTAGGCCTCCCCGCCAACGACCTTAGGCAAGCACCAGGGTGTATCAGCGAACCAGACCCATGCAGTCTCGGCCTGCAGCGCAGTCAGACCACTTGCAATGTGCACTTGAGAGGCCTGACGACTACCACCGAGGTCCAACGAACACCAGCAGACCGTCGACGGTCCGATAGGATTCCGGCGATGTCGGTAGGCTAGCGACCATGGTGCGAAGCCTACAGTGACTCGAGACACGTCTTGGACTCCAGGTGACTCAATGAGGTTCAGACGATCTCCATCAATAGAAATCAGAAGCGTCTCAGAGTCAACAAAAAATTTAAAACCATAAGTCCTGATCCTAACAATAGATTTCGATGCGTTAGGATTTATTTTCAATAGATTCAAATGTGAACATGGACGACGTTCCTCATAGAACTCAACAGTTCAACGGGTTGAGAATTGCAAGGGAGGGACCTACATTAACCACCTCTTGTTTGTTGATGACTCATTAATCTTCCGCAAGGCTGAAACTAACCAGGCCAACCTTTTGTTAAATATTCTGAGTGCTTATGGACTTTTATCTGGCCAAAGGGTGAACCTTGAGAAGTCTTCTGTTTTCACTAGAAAGAATACCCCACTCCTGACCAGACAGTGAATTTGTGCTTTGCTTGAAGGGGTAAGAGAGCTGGGGTAAGAGAACATAGCTCCACTAGAGACCTTGGTCTGCCACTAGGGATTGGTAGATCAAATAAATAAGCTTTTGAGTTCATAATCTAAACTGTTAGATATTTATAAAAGTCTAGTTAGCTGGAAAAATAAGTATTTGTCGACAACAGACAAGGAGGTTTTGATTAGAGAAGTTATAGATGCTTTGCCTGTCTTATCAATGTCATGCTTCAAACTCACCTCCGGCCTATGCAAGGAATTAGCCCAACTAACAGCCCAATTCTGGTGGGCAAAGGTGGAGATCAATGCAAAGGGATCCATTGGAAAAATGGAATACTATTACTCTGCCAAAAGAGAAAAGAGGGCTGAGATTTCAAAACATAAAACCCTTCAATGAAGCACTCATCCTTAAGAAGTTGTGGAGAATCACAACTCAACCTAATCTTCTAGTAAACAGTATCATTAAAGTTAGATAGTTCCGTAACTCTAACTTATTTGATGCACAGAGAAAGACCTCAGCCTTCTGGCTATGGAACAGTTGGTTGGAGTGTTTTCCTTCTTTTAAGGAGGGCCTCAGGAAAAAAAATCAGATGTGGAGGCTAAACTAAAATTCTAGATCAGGGTTAGGTCCCAAAGTTGGGCTTCAAGCAGCCTCATATGGAAGAAAAACTTGAGTGATACGGGTTAAGGATCAACTTCTTGATGATGGTAGGAAATGGAACAGTGACCTGGTCAGAAGTGCTTTCAATGTCACTGAGTATGAAACTATCTTGAATATTAATACTCTAAAAACAAACATTGAAGTTAAATGGATTTGGCAACTGAACAAGAAAGGTAACTTCGCTATAGCAGATTCTTATTCTCACCTGATGGATATTAAAGCACTGAAGTTGGAC
Source organism: Striga asiatica (assembly GCA_008636005.1). Lineage (NCBI taxonomy): Eukaryota > Viridiplantae > Streptophyta > Magnoliopsida > Lamiales > Orobanchaceae > Striga > Striga asiatica. The sequence continues at coordinate 381,207 of BKCP01004605.1, read as the reverse complement.
TCTGCTGAAGTTAGCAACTCAAAACAAAGTGATCATAACCAGGAGTTGGAGGCTTAGATTCAAGAGTAAGCTAAAGCATTTTTTGTGGAAATGCTTTATTGGGATTCTGTCGGTTAGTTTGAATGTCAGAAGAAAGAGAATTGAGATTGATGTGATTTGCAGGAACTGTGGTGAAGAGGAGGAATCCATATAACATCTTTTCCTCAAGTGCAGCAAGGTTAGAAGATTTTGAAAGTTGGCACCCTTGACATGGGATGGAATCAATGACGAGAACTGCAACTTTAGCGGCTGGTGGTGGCCAGTGTGGTCGGTGGATAAAACTGAAATCTCAGAAGCCAGAATCCAACTGACAACATATATCCTGTGGTGGCTCTGACGATCGAGGAATCTATGGCTTTTTCATAAGGAGCACAAATCTGAAGCTGTGATTGAGAAAAGGGCATGGTTAGAGCGGCAGGAGTGCATTTCTATTTGTTAGCCTTTGTTGTTAGCTTTGTTTTTTCTTTCTTATTTTGATACGTGTAGTATCAATGTTGGTCTTGACTTCCAATTATGTGTCTGTGTGGTTGCAGTTTAGAGGGTTCAGGCTGTGTGTGCCTGCCTCTAGATGTATGTTAGTTTGGTTGTGTTTCTCAACAAACACTTTGATGTGGTCTAAAAGTGTGTCTTGTTTGGCCGTTTTCGGGCTTGTCCTCAGCTTGTATTTGGAACATTGTTACGCTTGTTTTTTTAGAGCTTTTTATCGTTGAAAAAAAAAACTCTCTTTTTATAATAAACAGGAATAACCTCACTTAAAAATTGAATTAGAAATATATATTTCTTGTAACCTTTCAAATTCCACAACAAACATTAATGCTCATTAAAAATGTAAGTTTAATTATTTATTTTTTTGAAAATCAATTTCGAGGACAATAATCAATTTTTCTGCACAATTTAAGTCAATCCATATTAAATTTTTAGCCATGAAAAAAAATCAAAACCGGATCCAAACCAATATTTATTAACTGATTTTCTAACAATCGCACTCATGAG
>BKCP01004605.1:331806-374726 GCA_008636005.1 Striga asiatica | reverse complement strand
TATTGCATTCATTTTTCAATTCAAAAAATATTTCATCTATTCCCTAATTTTTTTTCTTTTTTATTTTATTTTTGTTTATCCAGATATAAAAAAAAATCGATATTCAATCGCAATTAAAGATCAAATCTTTTATCCAGATATAAGAAAGAATCCATATTCAATCGCCAAAGAGCGGGCCTAAATAGGCCGCGGGTTTTGACGGAGCGGGCCAGGCGGGCCAGCTGCCATTAAAAAAATAAATGAAACAATTTTAGTTTTTAGATAACACAATACAAGTTTTAAGTTTTAACAGTAATACTTTACACTTAACAGATAAATGTTTCTTTTCCTTTCTTTTTTCTAAACCAAAACATAAGTACATTATACAACATAACAGAGTTATGGGTCTTCTTTCAAGAATCAAATAAGCCTTCATGTTTTCACTTGCAACTACTATTAGATTTGTCTGTAATTTACTATTTTTAGATATATACATACAGATGCATATTTATGCATTATGCACTTTTTTCAATTCGATGCATATTTGAGAAGGGCCCAGTTTTTTTTTTTTGGCTCCCATTCAAGTGCACAGTAGCCCTTTTTTTCTTTTATAACTATTTTGTGGCGGGCCTGCCCGCCAAGCCCGCGGCCCACGGCGGGGTTGGGACGGGCTGTTATTTCATAGGCCCGCCGAGATGGCGAGCCGGCCCACCCCGCTCCACCAAACGACGGGTTTTGGCGGGTTGCGGGCCGACCCGGCCCGCCGGCCCATTTGACATGTTTAGGTGCAAAATATATTATAACTCTATTGTTTTTTAGACTTAACGTTGATGATTAAAGAGGTGAAAAATAGATGATAATCTAATTTCTTTTTAGACTTAAAGCCTGTGAAAGTAACTCATTTAATATCACTGTCTCGTGCATCGCACGGGTACATACTAGTTTTATAAAAGAAAGAGTCATCACAAATTAAATAACATCTCTACCAAATCCGAACATAATTCGGTACTTTTTATGTATAATTGCTACCAAACAATTAATAAAACATCATTTATTTTCCCTATAATATATATATAATTGCTACCAAACAATTAATAAAACATCATTTATTTTCCCTATAAAAGATATTACAAAGACATATTTACTTTATTATTTTTTTCTTTTAATTAAAACCTTAATCAACTCACTAATCAATGAATATTTAATATCTCTCTCTATAAATATATGTATAATTGCTAATAAAATTATTTAGATTTTTCACCTTTTCTCATTACAATCCAATATTTTTTTTAAACCAGTAAGTGAAACTTAATCAATTACTTTTCTTTTAATATAATAGTAAATGATATATGAAAGTTGAATAAGTATAACAAATTATATTGATTTTTTTTTCTTAAACTATTTATTGTTCTTAAATATTTTTTTGAATAAGCTAATTCTCTTTAGTAGTAGACCAAACCTATTAAACTATTAATAATAATAATAATAATAATAATACTTTTTAAGATAATTAAAGGGGCATTATCTTTCAAATTTATAAAAACTACCTAATCAATTTCATTTTATTTAATCAATATAGTGATGAAGCTGAATACTTTTATAATATTTATTTTTTACTAATGAAAAATTTTAAATTTAATACTATTATCTAATTTATAATTTTAATGTTATATATATGTATGTAACTTATTATACAGTTTTGCTATGGAGCCATCAGATGGCTCGGCTTATGGAGCCATCCACACTTATTCACCAATAGTGTATTGACACGTGTCCTGCAATAAATACACTTTGAACAGGTGTCAATACATTAAGTGGTGGATGACTCCATAAGAAAACCATCCGATGGCTCCATAGAATTTTTTACTTATTATAATAATTTAAACATCTATGTACTCACGCCCCTTATTAGGCTGGCACGTGAGGCTGAATTTTGGTTCAATACAAAGCACACGGAAACTTCTACTAGCAAACTTCTAATAAATGCGCATAGTGCAGCAGTTTCTTATGAATAAAAAATCTGTGTAACCTTTGAAATATCATAATAAATAAAATCCATGAGCCATTATCATAAAAATTAAATAAACAATTTAAAATATAAATAACATTAAATAATATCCTTGTATAAATATATTAATAACACTAGGTCGTAGAGTTCTTCTAATTCCAAAGTAAACTTGGAGCATTATAATTTATATTATAAATCGGAGCTAATCAAAACTCATAGCTAGTTGGTAGTTAATCAATTTTAGTTTCCTATTAAATCATACATAGCTAGGTTTAGTAACATGTATTATACCCAAATCTTACAGCTATTTGGACAAATTTTAGTTGCTAAACGTGTACTATAACATGTATTTGGGCGCGATTAAAAAAAATCCATATTCAATCGCAATTAAATATCAAATTATTAAATGTTGTAGATACTGCATATATCACAGTATATTGTTCTCTATTCCTTCATTTTACTAATTCCTTTTAGAAATCTGATCCATAGAGGATGTATGAAGATAAATAACTGCCATTTTAAAGATATATTACATACTTGATTTTTTCAGCAAGATTTGTTTCCATAATCTTATTTTTATCCGTCCCTTTATAAATATCGTTATAACGGTTTAATCTAATTCATTCATCACAAAATTAACAAACTCTATCCTCTAAAAATCATTCCTTGATAAGCTTGGTTATCCAAATGGCGCCGACATCAAATTATCCGTTTATGGTTGAACCTCGTTTTCTTTACAGCATTCTTTTTTTTTTTAGGTTACTTATTATTAAAATATACTGAGTATGTTGTTGTTGTTCTTGTACTTATTATTAAAATACTTCTTATTCGTGTTTGCTGATGATATACTAATGATTTTGCAGACTTGTCTTGTGAAGGTGAATATTGGATTTTCTACTGTTACAAAAATATTGAACAAATGCCACGGTACGTTCTAATTAGTCTCATTTGAATTTCGAAGCCAATTTGCCTGAGCCTTCGTTCAATTTTCCCGTTTTAGGGTCAATAGTATCGACAAGATGAAAAATTTCATAAATGTGTAAATAAAAATGAATTTGTAGATGTATATTATTATTATTATTATTATTATTATTTACATGCATTTGAGTTTGAGTGTGCAGGAGTGTGCAATTTCAGAATGGACGAGCATGGTATGGTTGAGATCTCGGGCATAGTCGACCCGAATCAACTGTTGAAAATGCTTGGAAATAACAGGAATAAAGCACATCTAATCTGGCTTCAGTTTGGAGAGTGCTCAAGCAACCTATTCATGCCCTTTTCTGGGCAGAATCAAATATCAAACCACATTTACAATCATCATCCTTATGCCGATTATGATCATAACCATTCGTATGAGAATTATCAGTATAACTATAACTATGGTCAGAGGCCAAAGGATCGATCGGCTGATATCGACTGTTGCAGAGTGATGTGAGTCTGTGATAAGGAATTTTGTCAGTTTTAGTTGAGTCTATGAGCGTTTTTTAAAGCTCTTATTTAGTTATTTTCATTTTTTTTTATTTTTTTTTTAATAGTTTCAGTCCTTGTGCCAGGGGGCATTATAAACCCTGTTTGGTGAAGGAGACTGTCCTTAACTCCTTATCTCTTTGTTAATATGTCTTCATTTTATGAAGGATTTGAAAATAATCATGGTTATTGACTATCTGCAATGTTATGAAAATTTTTGCATTACCAATGTTCTAAAATAACAAATGCTACAAAGATTTTTCCACGTCTAAACTTTCAGGACGAAGTACAGATAAAACATATTGGGAGCATTTTTGCAATCCATACAGTAAATATTCATATAAACTAGACCACATTCCTGATAGCATGAATGAAAAATAAGTAATAATTATCACCATGCACTCCTAGATATTATTCTCCAAAATCTAAGAAAAATGCATCATTTCTTGATTTTTCAACAATCCCTGCCTATCAAATAATTAAAACACAACATTTTTCAACGTCTAAACTACTGGGATACACCACCAAAGCAGTTTTACTTTTGACATTAAGTTTAAATTCTTCATCAATGCTGCCTACAATTGTAAGTATAAAAGATGGCATAAACGAGCATCACACTAAAGCCTCGACCAAAAGAATGGGTTGTGGGCACCTTTTGTTAGTAGGAGGTCCCATAGTATTCTGCCAGGTAAGCCAAAGCTTCATAGTTGGTGTTGCAAACTTTCCACAACGATGCCACCTCACCGCTCGAAACAGTACCCCAACCCTCACAATCCTCGATAAACTCCATTAGGTTCGAGTAAAACGAGTCGTAATTCATCACAAGGAAAGGAACGGGAAAAGTCGACCCAATTCTTTCCAGTTGAACGAGCGCCAAAATTTCAAAAGCTTCGTCTAAAGTGCCAATTCCACCAGGAAGAGCAATAACTGCTGTCTTCTCTGACTGACTAACTCTAACAGCTGCATCAACCAAACCATGCTTTCTTGCAGAAAAAAACCTGCACATGTTTTTTTTTTTTTGTTAATATTATTACTATTATTGAAATTCTGTTTAGATGGGATAAATTAATTACCTGCAAGTTAAATAACTGTCTGATGGTAAGTACGGATGAAAATTAGTTGCAGTCCATTCTCCAGCTTCCTTAGCTATCTTGAATCCACCAACGGGCTTTCCTGATTGGAGAGCGCCTTTAGTAACTGCATCCATTAGCCCGGGTCCCGCTCCTGACCATGAAGTACAATTTAAGAGATTCGCAATCTGCAAACATCAAATTAAGCGATTCAAATTAATAAATACAAGAAATTTACCTTTCTTTTGGATAACATGCAAACCTGAATAGAGACTTACATCTTTTGCCAAATTGAATGCTTGTATATAATGTGGATGGTCAGGTCCCAACCTTGACGAACCCAAGTAGACAGCACCTCTGCCAAGTCTTTGAATGAGTTCATAGCACTGCTCGATTTCTTTCTTGACCTTTTGTCACAAAAAGAAATCATGTAACCGTACATTTTCTGGGTTTCTAGTTGGACACACCTAGAACTATGCAAGATTAAAATTTCTGGGTTTTTTATTAGGAAACAACCAAGAGTAGGTTTTGGTCATCAATCATATAAATTAGAATACAACACAGAGTACACAGGACAAGCCAACAAGCCAAACTACATTATTCAAAGGACGCAAACAATGGATATCATTATACTTACGAACAGCAGATTGCTCAAATGTAAATCCCAGCATTGCATATGGTCATGAAAGAAAAATATGAAGCCAGGTGATTGAAAACCCCAGTTAATGCATCTCAAGCAATAACCAAAGCAGCCATCAGTTATGTAAAATATGTAAACATGTTTAGTTTAGGAGACTAAATGGAAGGGATAGAAGGCAAAGGAGGTGGAGGATACTGGCTTCAAGCTTTGGTTCACTGGGGCTTCATCGAGTAGGAATGGTGTATGCATCTTGATCGATAGGAACCTTAAGGATGGAGTTTTAGATGTTAGGAGGCAAGGCGACCGGATTATCCTAGTCCGATTGGTAGTTGGATACTTGACCATGAATGTGATCAGTGCCTATGCCCCTCAGATAGGTCTTAGTGAGAGCGCAAAGAGGCAATTTTGGGAGGATCTGAATACCTTGGTTAGTACGGTGCCTGCCAGCGAGAAACTCTTCGTAGGAGGAGACCTAAACGGCCATGTGGGTGCGACTAATGTAGGTTTTGAGAGAGTGCACGGAGGGTTTGGGTATGGTAGTAGGGACGAAGAGGGGGAGAGTGTGTTGGACTTTGCGATGGCCTACGACTTGTTGTTAGCGAACACCCTCTTTAGGAAGAGGGAATCTCACCTAGTGACCTTCCATAGTGGACGACACTCAAGTCAGATCGACTTTATCCTTGCAAGGAAGGAGGATAGACGCGCTTGCGTAGATTGCAAGGTGATACCTGGGGAGTGTGTTGTCCCCCAGCATAAGTTGGTGGTGGCGGACTTTCGATTCCGAATTCGTGTCCACCGGGACAAACGTGCCAAGACCGTGAGCACGAAGTGGTGGAAGCTTAAAGGGGAAGCGGCGCAGTCGTTTAGGGATAGGATGCTAGGTGAGGGGCTTTGGGAAGAAGGAGAAGATGCAGATGACATGTGGCTAAAGATGGCAACATGTGTACGGAAGGTGACTGCAGAAGTACTTGGTGTGAGCAGGGGAGGCAAGCAGAAAGCGAAGGACACTTGGTGGTGGCATGACGAGGTGCAAAGGGCTATACAGGAGAAGAAGGAGTGTTTCAAGCGTCTCCACCTTGACAAGAGTGCAACCAACATTGAGAGCTATAAAATAGCGAGAAGGGCTGCAAAGCGTGTCGTGAGTGTAGCGAAGGGTCAGGCCTATGATGACCTTTATCAGCACCTAGGCACGAAGGAGGGGGAGAAGGAGATTTATAGGATGGCTAGGATTCGGGAGAGGAAGACAAGGGACATCAACCAAATCAAATGCATCAAGGATGGGTCGGATCGGCGGCTGGTGAATGATGGGGGATCAAGGACAGATGGCGAGAGTACTTCGACAAATTGTTTATTGGGGAGAGTGAGGGTCCTACCCTGGAGTTGGATGACTCATTTGAGAATACCAATAGACGCTTGGTGAGGAGAATTCGAGAGGCAGAGATCGGAGAGACTATGAAGAGGATGAAGGGAGGTAAAACAATGGGCCCTGATGGTATCCCCATTGAGGTGTGGAGATGCTTGGGCGCCAGAGCGTTAGTATGGCTAACTAAACTTTTTAACCTCATTTTCCGGTCAAACAAGATGCCTGACGAATGGAGAAGAAGTACTTTAGTACTGATCTTCAAGAACAAGGAAGATGTTCAAAGCTGTGGTAACTACCGTGGGATTAAGTTGATGAGCCATACGATGAAGCTCTAGGAGAGGGTTATCGAGCATCGCCTACGATGAGTGGTGAGTGTGACCCAAAACCAATTTGGGTTTATGCCTGAAAGGTCGACCATGGAGGCGATTTTCCTAATACGACAGTTGACGGGGAGATATAGGGACCAAAAGAAGGACTTGCCACATGGTCTTCATCGACCTTGAGAAGGCTTATGACAGAGTGCCGAAGAATGTCATGTGGTGGGCCTTAGAAAAGCACAAAGTCCCATGTAAGTACATTACCCTCATCAAGGATATGTACAAGGATGCGATGACGTGTGTCCGAACATGTGGGGGCGATACCAGCGACTTCCCAATTAAAATAGGACTACACCAGGGGTCAACATTGAGCCCTTATTTATTTGCCTTAATGATGGATGAGGCCACAAGGGACATACAAGGTGATATCCCTTGGTATATGCTCTTTGCTGATGATGTGGTGCTAGTTGACGAGAGTAGGGCATGGATAAATCGGAAGTTAGAGCTGTGGAAGGACACGTTAGAGTAGAAAGGCTTCAGACTTAGTAGGACGAAGACCGAGTACATGAAGTGCACTTTCAGCATGGCTACACATGATGATAGTGATGTTAGCCTTGACGGGCAAGTGGTGGCCAAGAAGGAGACTTTTCGGTATTTAGGATCGATGCTACAAAAGGATGGAGGCATTGATGCAGATGATAGGCATAAAACTGCAGCCGATTGGTTGAAATGGCGTCAAGCTTCGGGCGTTCTCTGTGACAAGAGGGTGCCACAAAGGCTAAAAGGTAAGTTCTATAGGACGCCGATTCGCCCGGCGATGCAATACGGTGTTGAATATTGGCCTACAAAAAAGCAACATGTCCAACAACTAAGTGTAGCAGAGATGCATATGTTGCGTTGGTTCTGCGGGCACAAAAGAAGAGATAGAATCCGGAATGAGGATGTTCGAGATAGGGTCGGGGTGGCTCCAATTGAGGAGAAATTGGTTCAACATTGGCTGAGGTGGTTCGGACATGTCCAACGGAAGCTTCCTGATGCACCGGTGTGTAGGGGAGTTCTACAGCGGGTCGAGGATGTTAAGAGAGGTAGAGGTCGGCCTAAACTCACTTGGGAAGAGTCGGTTAAGAGAGACCTTAAAGATTGGAATATCTCCAAGGATTTAGCGGTGGATAGGAGCGCTTGGAGGCTCGCTATCAACGTGCCAGAACAGTGACTTTTGCTATTTTCTCTCTCTCTCGTGTTTTTTTCGATCTCTTCCTTTCGGTTCGAGTCTTTTTGTGTTTCTCTTGGGTTTCATCTCTAGCCTACCCCGACTTGTTTGGGACTAAAGGCTATGTTATTGTTTTTTGTTGTTGTTTTGTTGCAGTTAATACAAAAGGCAATTAGTTAAATAAAGTAAGTGTGTGTGTGTGTATTATTTTGTTTTTAGTGGATGAATGAGGGCATAGCCACAGAATATGACTGCAATGGAGTACCGAGCCAAATTTCAGATTCTGAACATTTTAGTACCAACTCGAACAGATCATCTTCCACAAGGGCTTGGAAAGAAAAACAGAAACACATTTAAAAAAAAGCTCATGGAAATGCAAAACAACCATCTAAACCAGCAGGGCAGTTCACTTCACCCTGCTCAACATAGAGAACGCTGACACAAGATTGTATTTCTATTGGAGGACATTGTATAAAAATAATTAAAAACATCATCAAATTTACCTCAGCAGGGCTTGTCCTCTCCTCAAAATCAATGACCTCGGACGCGCAGAAAGAGGACCTCGTCGATTGGGGCTTACTGAAAACCTCAGCAATTGTGAGATTGTTCAATTTGAGCATGTGATTACTGTCGAAAGGTAAAATCTTTATTGATCCTCTTTGCCGAGGACGGCTTCCATTAGTATAACCGCCCCATAGTGAACTCGAAATAGCGACTGCTGAAAACCCCATCTTCACAGGCTACCAAGAAACAAAAATGTTCGGCAGTTGGGCGCCAAATGGATCCCACCGCAGAACAGCTGAGCAGATTGTGACGAGAAAAAGCACAAACGTCGAGGAACTTTCGGCGAGAAGAATTGCTATAGGGGCTGAACTTCCTTTTAAAGTTCCGAGTTTCCAACAATGCAAGAGCTCATGGAAGAACAGAAAACGCGTTCTATTTTAACTGAGATTTTTTTTTTACTACTTTTATGTTATGCTCCTGAACACAGTTACACAAATCTATTTAATCTATATAATAAGGAGAATTACTTACAATAAGAGAATTATTTATTTTCTAATATAAGTGAAATTTCCACCTAAAATTTTTAAAGTTACTAAATTTGTTCAATCTATTACTATATAATACGGAGAAGAAAAAATGTTTGAAAAAATATTTCAAATTCCCGCTTAAAAAACTGTTTTCCCCCCTTAAATTTAATTTGAATTTTTTTCATCCCCTTTTTTTGCCATGGATTTCCCTTATCTACAACATGATTAGATTTCAAATCTTTTCAGTTCACATTACAATTCGATTTTAATTCGGGATTCAAAATTTGATTAGATTTTTTTTAAATATGTAAAAAAAAGAGAATCCCCTCTCTCTCTCTCTCTCTCTCTCTCTCTCTCTCTCTATATATATATATATATATACAAATTTGTGATGAGTTGAATTTTAAATTCAATTTAATATTAACAAATGTATATTTTATGTAAATAAATTTAATAGAAAAACAAAATTAAAAAGATTGTGTGGTAACATTTTTCGGAATAAATAAATTATGGGAAGGTGATTTTGTTAGCAAAAAATTCAAAGAATTTTGTTTGGGTTCAAATTTTGAATACGTATATGATTAGTTATAGATAAATGAATCCAACATATTCTAACTACCAAAAAATATGGAAACACATTTCCTTATTTAAAAATTCAAATTCAAGAATGTGAGGAGTTGAATTTAGATTTAATTTGAAATTAACCACTAATGTATATCTTATGTAAATAAAACATAATAAGAAAAAAAAATTTGTGTGGTAACATTTTTCGAAAAGTGTGAGGAGTTGACTTTTAGATTCAATTTAAAATTAACCAATGTATATCTTATATAAATAAAATTTAATAAAAACAAGAAAAATAGAAAAAAATGTGTGGTAACATTTTGGAAATCTATTACTATTATTACGACTAAGAAAAATTGTTCAAAAAACTCAAAAAAAATTATCTTATTTTCCCGCTTCATATTCCCGCTTTTTTTTTCGTTTTATTACTTTATTCGGTAAAGTTTTTTTATTTTTTTTTTCCATAATCCCGCCTACATTTCAATTGTAATTTATTTGGACGTATATCATAATCCTTTTTTTATTTGAATCGATTTGGTAGGAATCGGATATTTTCTTTTTTTTTTGGAAGGGAGTTGATATAAATCGGATAACATCAATTTAAATTAACTAATTATGAAATTTCATTTCCTTTATTTTTTTCAAATCCGATTTATATTATATAGATAGATTTCACTTCCTTTTTTGGTAAGCGATTACCTTTTTTTTGGTAAGCGATTGTTTCAATTAAACGTGCACTAAGATCGGGTTGACCGAATTAAACAATTTTGAATAATACTAAATTAATCGATTACTATTAAATTAATTTTATTTGATTTTCACGCCTAAAATTTTCCAAAATACTATTTTTATTTTTGTGGAAAATGGCGGTTGGATGAAAAAGTCAAATTCAAATTAAAAAAAAAAAATTGTTATTTTGAAAAAGATATTTTGTAAACCTTAATTCATAAAAATATGGTCAATGATAACTTTAAATATAACGGGTAAATATGGTCAATGATATCATAAATTATATTTTATATTCGATAAGTTCAACTTAATTGATGATTTTGTTAATTTGTTAATATTTGCTTAACTACAAAATATTTTAAAGTTTATAAAGAATCTCATTTTATGTAGGTTCTTGGTACTTTTTTATTTGTACATATTTATTTTTCATCCCATATCCAAATACAAATTTAAATGCGGATCTTACATGTTTATTAGAAATATATGTATATTTTTTCAAAAAGTATGACGATCATATAATTAATTTTATCATATATCATATGTTGGATGTTATTAGTTTGGTTGGGGACACTCATTATATTCAAATAAATAATATATAATTTTTCATATTTGGTATTTCTTTTTTTATAATAATAAGATGTTAAACATAAATAACTATGTTTAATATAAAGTCTTAGAAAAGGTTTTAAGTAAAAACCCCTCCGTGCAGCGCACGGGATACACACTAGTTTGGTATTATATGTCCAGTTTCCCTACATCAAAAATCTCCATGTTTAGTTTACGGCGTAATCATGTATTTATTTCATGAGTGATTAACAAATAAATTAAAAGATTTAGTTTATGATATTGACAATAAAAAGATAATTCATGTATTTTAAATAATATTTCATAGAATGTAAGCTATTTGCGTATTATTTATTTTATATTAATATATTTTATATTTTTTATTTTTTAACTCTGTAAAATATTTCAATATAATTCATCATGATAGAAATATGAATCAAATGTCTTACTTTATAGTTACGCAAAAAGATCTCCATTCAAAGTTGATATATAATAATTTATTTGACAATTATGTTCAGTTTCTTTTAGTTAACTTAATTTTATTTTTTATTATGCATACTTATAATTTTACATTTAATTATGTATTTATCTCTTTTACTAATCGTTGTAATTATCGTTTTACTATTATAAATATATCAAATATAAAAGATATCTTAAACAATACATTCATTTATTTGGCAATAAGTCTTTGCATTTAATTTTTTTACATGTTATCCATTGTTCTATTATAGAGTAGTTTTTACCATTATATTTCAATTTATAATTTTTTGTTACCTTTTCAAAATTGACATTGTCGATACAAATATTATTGAAAATAGTTGTTAAATTTTATTTTAATGAAAGACACCTTTTGACTAAACTATTTAGTACATAGTTTAATATTAGTTATTATTATTATTTATTTTAATCAATTCATTGAGTTATTCATAAATTCACTATGAATTGGTCTTTAATAATATGATATATTTTCTTAATAAATAATTGACTATTTCATAGATAAAACTACTGTATTTTAGCCACATAGAGGCAATGGATTAAAATATTGATAGCTACCCTTATGCATAGCATGATTATAAACTCTCTAAAATTCTAAATTGGTTCCGCATATTAACATTATTTTTAATTATGCTAATTGATTTCCTGATTTTTTTTTTCTTTTATGTGTGTGTGTAATGTAAAAGTATCTATTTAGTTTTATCTATTTATCGTGTAGTATACTTTATAATATAATTATAAAGTTATTTATTTTCTGATTTAAAAGTACATATTTTGATAAAAGATTGATATCATCATGTTAAACAACCAATGAAACTTCTTTAATAATACTTGTTATATTATTCAAAACAAGTAACAGTTATAATATACACATCATGAAACTTTAATTTTTTAACAGTATATTTGATTTTTAAAGTTTTATGATTAATATAGTACATCTTCATTAATCAGTCTTTTCATGTAGAATATTTGTTTTAATTATTCAATATAGTGGCTATGACTTTATATAGTTTATTTGAATTTCTTATAAAAAAAATTAAAGGAATTGGTGACAAACAAAATATGTACATCATCACATTGTAACCACCACAATCACAAACATGCAATTAAAAAAAATAACCAAGTCTGATAATATACTAATTATGTATGGGACTTCAAAAATTTGTTTATTCACTGGGGTCTTTCATTATTAAGAGTCTTATATATTTTGGAGTTACTAATTACTATTACAATTTTGCCATTATTAGCATGTTAAAATTAGAGATATGAAGTCCGTGCAATTTTTAACAAAATCATTCTTTATTTTGTAATAGTATAGAATAGAAACAGAAAACTGAATTAAAACATAAAACTAGATAGATATAGATAGTTAGATTTTTTTTTTATTTTTTTTCCAAAACATAAAACTGGAATTAAACTCAAATAAGGTTCAACAGGAATAATCAACTGATTACAAGTTTTCACAAGCAACTAACAAATCTATGCTAATACGGGTACTGAACAACTTCAAACCCTCAAAGCAGGCCAAACTGAGCCTTTAAGCAAAATCCACAACACTAACAAATTACATCATGGTCCATCATGAATCCGTATCAGCTAGTCTTGGTTCCATTTACATGTTGGTCCAACTTCCAACTATATTACGGCCCATCACGAATCCATATAAGCTAATGCCCATTTGATCATGAACTTAATTCCTTGCAAACCGAGGGAATATAATGCGACAAAATTGTGCCTGGTGAGAAAATCAATTTTTCCATTCACATAGATTTTCCAAGATTGTCCAGGCATATCAGTCCCGGTTTTGCTATGGAGCCATACCCGCAAAGGTAATTAAACACTAAAGACTTTAATTCTTTACTAGGTAAAATCATGCGCCCAGCCAAATTATGGAAGACAATATATTTTCTTTCGAGAAAATTACAAATTTGGTCCCAAGCACGCCAATTATAGTCCTTTTTGAATTTTCGTTGCCAAAATGGTCCCACTCCGTCAAGACTTAACGGTCAACGTTTATAGCCTAGGACCAAATGTGGGAAACAACAAAAGTTTCAGGACCAAATTTGTAATTTTCTTAAAGAGTAAGTGATAAAAATTATTTAAATTTATTTTTATTAGAAACATATTTTTAAAAATCTTTTAGTAAATGTTAAAAAGGTATATTACCATTATTTCCTAACAATACATTTAGCTTATTTTTTAATAAATTATAAAAGATAAATATAATTAACATACAATTCTTTCACATTTTTTTTTTAACTTAAATTAAAGTTTAACTTGATTTTTTTTACATAAAATGATTATTTAATTGAGTAACTAAACAAAAGGTGTATAAAATTAATTAGTTCATGATAAATGAGATGCAAAATATATATATATATATATGATATATTTTACTATAAATAAGTGAGAGCAAATGTCTATTTTCACTTAATTTAATGCCAAATTTTGTTTTATTATGCTTAAAATTGAAATTTTTTATATAGATGTAATTTGCATAAATAAATAGATGTTTCAATTTGTAGTTGTCAAAATCAAATTGATAAATAAAAAATTATTAAAATAAAAATAGACAGTAATAAAAAAAAATTGTTTAGATTGTGTTTTTTTTAATTCGTATTATTTAATAAAGTTTGTAAGGATATATATAAATTATCACATTGTACTAATATTTAATAGTGTAGACGGATTAGTATTATTGTAAGCATACTCACATTTTTTCTTATTTTGATAAATTGGATTATGTCTTTGGTTTGATTATTTAATTAAAATAATATTATTTCTAAATATTCTTTAATTTAAATAATATTCAAATAATTGCTAATATTTATTAAGTAATGACGGTATAAATATTAGAAAATAAAACAAATACCACACAATTAGCAATTATATCGTTTACTTTTCCACCCAAAATTAAAATTTATCAACGCCTTTACTTTTCCACTCGATATTTATTTTATAAAATTATTTTTAATATTTATTTCTCGCATAATATTCATAGTAAATTAATTTTATTATGTCATTTCGAATTTGAGTGAATGAGAGAGACTTGAAGAACTTGAAGAACTAATTTTTTTTTTTAGAAAAATTGCAAAATTGGTCCACTCTAACGTCCTCACACGAGCCCCGTCAATATTGACGGACGTGGGACCATTTTGGCAACGAAAATTCAAAAAGGACTATAATTGACGTGCCTAGGACTAAATGTGGGAAACAACAAAAGTTTTGGGACCAAATTTGCAATTTTCTCATTTTCTTTCCAACTCAAAAAACCTACGTCCATTTTTTTTCTTTCCGTACTGAGACAACCTACAGCCCGATTCCTCCTCAGATTGAGACATGAAATTTCCTAAATTCTCCGGAACTCCACCCTATAAAAAGGGGGTCTCGAGTTTCATCATCGTCACAAATCGAGAAGCCATCGAACAGGTATATTCCTTATTCTCCTCCTTTCTCGTTCTTTTTATTTTCGAGCTAAAACTGCAACTTTTTTTTTTTTTTTTTTGACTGATGAGCATTATTGTTGTTCGTATGTATGATGCTGCTGTGTACATCGATTTTTTGGTGTGCTTCAAAGCTTCTCATCAACATCTACCATTTATACGGTCACCTTTCAAGTGTTCGACTGATTGCCCGAAAGGGGTTTTCCCCGTTTATTCTCTTTCTTTCGTTACGTTTGAGCTGCAGCACCTCGTTCCGGACATTCGTATGTTTGTCGAGGCTTCAAACGGGGTTGTTCACATGCTTTCGCTCCTTTACGGGGATGTTCAGGCTAAAACTATGGTTGTCCAGGCGCCTTGCGAGCTGAAACGGGGCTATTCGGGAGCTGTTCGGACTGAAACGAGAGCTATCAGGCTGAAGCGGGAAGCTACCGGGCTGAACGGGAGCTGTCGGGGCTGTTCGAGAAGCTGTCGGGCTAAACGGAAAGCTGCCGGGCTGAAGCGGGAAGTTAGTCGGCTGAAGCGGGACTGTTCGAGGGCTTTCCGGGTTGAACTGAGGCTGTTCTCACGAGCACTTCCATCCTAGGAAAAGACATCTATTGGTTCTCGACGACAAACACCAACAGTTGGAGAAAGGGACTCGCCTTGCAGTCAAAGACCTTATCATGGTGATTTCTCGAGGACGTGGCCAAGAGTTACAAAGTCTCTTCACACGAGCAAGTGGACTCGAGAGTATACCTATTAGAAGTCTACAACATGGATCTTGCAAGCAACCACAACCAACTCAACTCAACGAGAGATGGAGCTACTGCCAATGCTAAGACAACATTCTCAAAGGCCAAACTGCACGAAAGAATCAACTTTTCTGTACAACATCAACTTAGGACGACACATCTCACCAGCCAAGCTACACAAAAGAACCATCAACTTTGTCGTACGACATCAACTCAGGACAACACATCTCATCGGCCAAGCTGAATGAAAGAATCAACCTTGCCGCACAACAACTTAGGACGTCACATCTCACCGGCCAAGCTGCACGAAAGAACCATCAACTTTGCCATACGACATCAACTTAGAGCGACACATCTCACCAGAAAGGTCAAAGATGACCGTGGCCACGGTGTTTGTGCCGCAGGTTCTCGTGTCGAAGATGACCATGTTAACATTGGACTAGTTGAAGAGGACCGCGTCAAGATTGGACGAGATACCAAGAAAGTTGAAGCAGCAGAAGTCACTTGACAATGCTGAAGCCAAGGTGAATTTAACTCAAGAGGAGATCCTTTCCATCAACAGTGCTCCACCGCTGGACGAATGAGTAATTGAGCAGTTGAAGATATTGAAGTCAAACTTGAGGGCGATTAAAGAGAAGCTAGGGAGCTTGAATCCTTTTGCTTAGGCATGTTTGCGGCTCTTTTACTCATTTCTTCATGTAATAAGACTCAAGGTTATGGAATTCATTTCTTCATGTAATAAGGCTCAAGGTTATGGAATGGAATGATTTGTTTCTTTCACATCATGCAATCTCGAACATTAACATTTGTTGCACTTCATTTCCTCGCCAAATCAACTGAAATTGACTAACTTAGAAGACGGATATAATTTGTGACTGAACTTAGAAAATATCTAAGCTGCCTACGTACCTTTTAAAAGGATCAAGTCATAACGTAATTTAAAGTAACACGAATTTGTTTATGGGGGTGCCGTGCACAGTTTATACTCATGCGGGTCAGGAGTGACTTTTCTTTAACTACTTTAGACAAAGTAGAGTATTAGGTTTAACCACATAACACCTTAGTGGGAGAATTAAAAGTTTAACCATATATATTCACATTGGTGGAGAATTTAGCAGTTTAATCACATGCAAAACTTTTTGGTGATTACCGTTCACAGTTTATACTCATGCGGGTCAAGAGTACTTTTTTTTTTTTTTGATTTTTTTTAAATTAATACATAGTACTACTAAGCGTAGTAGCGTTTCAAGAATTTCCCATTGATAGGCCCAATCATGACTCGATCCTCTGAAATTAACTTACACGCGCCACTGGTATAGACTTCCGTGACGACATACGGTCCATCCCATCTTGACACGAACTTGTTCCCAACACGATGAGTAGTTATGATGGGTCTTCTCACAGCAAGCACCAGATCTCCTACTTGAAAAGAACGAGCTCGGACCTTCTTATTGAACGACTTTGAAAGACGAGCTTGATAACATTCATGTCTTTGTTGCGCTTCCAACCTCCTTTCATCAAGAGCTTCCAATTCCTGAAGGCGCAATCGTGCATTATCTTCCTCAGTCAATCCTTCTTGTATGGCGATCCTCAATGATGGAATTTGTTGTTCGAGGGGAACGACAGCTTCAACTCCATATACAAGCGAGTACGGGGTCGCTTGAGTGGGAGTCCGATAACTGGTGCGATACGCCTATAGTGCTTCATGAATTCTCTCGTGCCAATCCTTCTTTGACTTGGCTACGACTTTCTTCAAAATACTACATAAAGTTTTATTGAATGCTTCAGCAAGTCCATTAGTCGCCGCTAGCACTGTCAAAACGGGCCATGGCCCGCGGGCTGGCGCGTCCGTCCGCCTAAATGGACGGGCTTGGGCCTTTGCTTGGCCAGCCTGTTCAATCGCGGGCCTATTTGGCCCGCCCCGTTCGGCCCGCGGTCTAAAGCGGGCCGGGGCGGGCTGGCCCGCGGTCCAACCCGTTTTTATTTATTTGTTAATTTTATATTATTTAAATTTAATATTTCTTATTTCATGTGCATTTTGTTGGAGTTTGTTTTTATCGTCTTTTTTTTTTCTTCTTCTTCTTCCATATTTATTTATTTTATATTTTTTTAAAATTTGACAATGATATTAAGATTTGTGAATGCACATGAAACAGTTTTATACATAATAAAAATATTAATGAATCAAATAATATTTTCTGTGAATTAAGTCTCTCCTCCGCGTCAATACCCTATAACTATACATAAAAAAAATAAAAATAAAAACCGGATGACAAATATTTTTTTTTTTTGGTACAATGGATGACAAATATTTAACATCATTACACATGAAACCTTACTAGTTTATTAATATACTAGTAAATATAAGGATAAATAAATCAAAAAGTATATAAGAATGCATATTACTAAAAAACCCGCGGGCGGGCCGATTTGGCCCGCGGGCTAATGAGGGCGGGCCACAGGCCATGGATTTTCCAGCCCGTAGAAATGCGGGCCATTTTGGCCCGGCCCGTTTGAACCGCGGACCGGAGCGGGCCGAACCGGACCGGCCCGTTTGACACTGCTAGCCGCCGCATTGTACATAGAAGATTTTCTTTGCTTAAAGTTGAACTTCTCGCAAAGCTTATCAATCAGGCTGTTGCTGAAAGGCTTCCCATTATCCGTGATGATGTACCGTGGGATTCCATATCGGTAGATGATGTTTACACGAATAAAGTTAGCAACATTTTCTTTCTTCACTTCTTTCAAGGGAACTGCTTCAGCCCATTTTGAGAAGTAGTCAGTCGCAACCAGAATATAAAGATGACCACCCGAAGACTTTATCAGAGGACCAACCACATCTAATCCCCAAGCATCAAAAGCCCATGAAGCGACATTTGGGTGCAACGGCTCAGGAGGTTGATGGATCAAATTTGCATGAAATTAACACGCTTGACATCTTTAGGCATAGTCCATACAATCCCTAACCATTGTCGGCCAGTAGTATCCCATTCTCTTAATTCGGAAGTGCAACTTCGGACCAGACTGATGAGCGCCACAGATGCCCGAGTGAGCCTCTTCAATAGCTTGAGCAGCTTCTTCGTCGCCTAGGCATCTTAAGAATACTCCATCGAACGACCGTCTATACAATACATCATTGAAATAAATGAAGCGAGGCGCATGACGTCGAACATAAAACTTTGTCGTGGATCATTGGGCAACTTGTCATACTTCAAGTAATCCACGAGCAATTGACACCAATCTTCCCTTTCAATATCGAATACTTCAACCACATGTGTTTCATCTTCTTTCCAATCATCATCGTCGAAAATCGGAGGTATAACCCAACTTCTACAAATTTTCACTCGAGCCCTATCCTCGGGAAGGATGAGTGAAGAAGCGAGTTTTGCCAAAGCATCAGCTTGTTTATTATTCTTCCTCGGCACATGATCGATCGTAACATCTCCAAGCCATCCCATGAGCCTATTCACATAGTCGACGTACGAGAGCAGCTCAGGCTTCTTTACATCGTATTCTCCAAGAAGTTGGTTTACCACCAGCTTTGAATCTCCTTAGACCTTCAGATGTAGTTGTTTCATGTCCACGGCCATCTCCAACCCCAGAATTAGAGCTTGATACTCCGCGACGTTGTTTTAGCAATTTTCAGTTAAAGTGAAGAAATATGGAAGCACTTCTCCATGGGATGTCACAAAGACGACTCCAGCACCAGCTCCTTCTCTATGAGACGCTCCATCAAAGTACATCTTCCAAGGAGGAGCAATTTCAATGAGAAGAATGTCCTCGTCGGGTAGTTCATCGGACAACTCCCACTCAGCAGGAATAGGGTGATCGGCTAAGAAGTCTGCCAGAACTTGTCTTTTTACTGCCTTTTGAGGGATGTAGACAATCTCAAACTGTTGAAGTTGAAGTTGAAGATACCACCTAGCTAAACGGTCTGGGAGGATGGGTCTTGTCATGACATATTTCAATGGATTTGCCCTTGAAACAAGACGAACTGTATGAGCTTGAAAATAATGCTTCAACTTTTGAATTGCAAAGATCAAGGCCAAACATATTTTCTCTATCGGTGAATAGTTCACTCATTTGGTGTCATCGTTCTGCTCAAATAATATAAGGCGCTCTCTTTTCCATCATCATTTTCTTGAGCCAGCAAAGCTCTAACAGAGTGTTCTTGTGCTGCTATGTAGAGAATAAGAGGACGACCAACCACTGGTGCGACTAACACGGGAGACTTCATCAAATATGCCTTTATGCTTTCAAAAGCATTTGTACAAGATTAATCCCACTCAAAAGGAACATCTTTCTTCATTAGATGACTAAAAGGTTGGCATCGTCCGGCTAGATTTGAGATGAATCTTCGAAGGTACGCTAACTTCCCTTGCAGACTTTTAAGCTCGTGAATGTTGCGTGGCTCGGACATTTTTAGTATCGCGTCAACTTTTGCTTGCTCGATCTCTATTCCACAATGACGGACAATGAATCCAAGAAACTTCCCCGACTTGACACCAAATGCACACTTCAACGGGTTCATTTTGAGTTGATATCTTCTCAGGCGTTCAAAAACCATCCTTAAATCTTTGAAGTGGTCTTCTCGCTTCTTCGACTTCACCACCACATCATCAACATAGCACTCGATGTTCTTGTGTAGTATATCGTCAAATATCTTTTGCATTGCCCTTTGATATGTAGCTCCAGCGTTTTTCAAGCCGAATGGCATCACCTTGTAACAGTATATACCCTTTGGAGTGCGGAATGCCGTCAACTCTTCGTCTTTTGGCGACATGCGTATTTGGTTGTGAAGTGAGTAAGATTTCACTCGGGCTCCTTCGACTCGGTCGGCCTCCGTACCTGCAAGAACCCAACGCCGGGAGGGGTCCCGGCGTCGGGCCTCCGACGCTCAAGTCAGAATTACTCCAAATCTCAAGTGTAGTAATGAATGTAGAGAGGATGATAGAATGGGATACCTTAGCCCCCTTTTATAGGGGGAATGTACCTTATGGCCCAAGTTGGGCTTGTCCAATAGCATCATGCCATGTGTCCTAGCCATGTGTGGGCTTATTCTTCAATATATTCCCTTTTTATCCATTAAGACTGGTCTAGTATATAATATCCTATATCATCTAGTCCCCCCACTCTGGTCGAGTAAGCATAACTTGATCCAAGAGTGAAATTCCTCTTCGGGCTGTTTCCGTCAACTTGCCACTGAGGTTTATAATTTGGATAAATCATCGACCACCAAATAGTCGCCAAACCTCCAAATGAGCATCGGGACCCCAAATGAACACTGAATGACCACTAAGGTTAAAAACCGAAAGACCCGCCGCTTAGGCCGAATACCGAACCTCTGAGGTCGAATACCGAGAGATGAACGACCACTGAGGTCGAAAATCGAGAGACCCGCCACTGGGGTCGAACACCAAAAGTTGAACTACCACTGAGGTCGAAAACCGAGTGACCCGCCACTGGGGTCGAACACCAAAAGCTGATCGACCACTGAGGTCGAAAACCGAGTGATCCGCCACTGGGGTCGAACACCGAAAGCTGAACGACCATTGAGGTCGAAAATCGAGAGACTCGCCACTGGGGTCGAACACCAAAATCTGAACGACCACTGAGGTCGAAAACCGAGTGACCCGCCACTGGGGTTGAACACCGAAAGTTGAACGACCACTGAGGTCAAAAATCGAGAGACCCGCCACTGGGGTCGAACACCAAAATTTGAACGACCACTGAGGTCGAAAACCGAGTGACCCACCACTGGGGTCGAACACCAAAAGCTGATCGACCACTGAGGTCGAAAACCGGGTGACCCGCCACTGGGGTTGAACACCGAAAGTTGAATGACCACTGAGGTCGAAAATCGAGAGACCCGCCACTGGGGTCGAACACCAAAAGTTGAACGACCACTGAGGTCGAAAACCGAGTGACCCGCCACTGGGGTCGAACACTAAAAGCTGATCGACCACTGAAGTCGAAAACCGGGTGACCCGCCATTGGGGTTGAACACCAAAAGATGAACGACCATCCATAAAAGAAAATGCATCATGTCCCGTCGTAGCATCGATCATGAGTTCAGTTATAGGCAACGGGAAGTCGTCCTTAGGACACGCCTCGTTGAGATCTCGAAAATCCACGCAAACTCCAATTTGACCATTTTTCTTCCTAACAGGAACAATGCTCGAGATCCACGTAGGATACTTGACTTCTCGAATGAAACCAACTTCAATGAGTTTAATCAACGGGATCAACTCGGGATGAAATCTCCGCTGTGCTTGTTTAATAGTTTTTGCCCCCTTTCTCACGGACAAATTATGCACTGCCACCTTCGGGTCTAGTCCGGGCATCTCTTTATACGACTATGCAAACACATTTTTAAACTCACTAAGGAGCTCGATGTAAGCCTTCTCTTCATCTATAGTTAGCAAAGCGCTAATATATGTTGGGCGAGGATCATCAGCTTCACCCAAGTTGATTTCTTTTAGTTCATCGACTGTGGCCTTAAACCCTTCTTCAAGTTCGGGAGGTGCGTCTTCAGCATCTTCTTCTTCTATTGGAGTATCCTCGCATATAGTGATATGGTTCACATGAGCAATATCTTCGCTCGGCTCACTGAGAGTTATGAAGTCAATACATGCTCTTGCCCGTCCGTTTCTTCTCGTGACAAGTAGTGTCTGCACATTTTCATCAATTCTAGCGATATACCCTTTTCTCGCCAAATAAGCTACCTTTCGGTAGATAGAACGTTCATCATCTCGATGAGTCATAAGAGTATCAAGCATAGTAAGACGAAGCGACACTTTCTCTATCATCATCTTCATCGTCCTGCACTTTTGTATGAACGATCGTGTGTTCAAAAACTTCCCACATGATATGATTAAGGTGGTTTGACGTTTCATGCGTGATGGAATTCGACTTCTAAGCTTTGGAGCGGGCACGTGCCTCTTTCTTTTCTTAAAGGCTTTGACGGTTTAGATGATCCAAGTCGCTTAAACACAGATTATTTGCCCCTAAACTTCTGAACTGGACCGAGTCTTTGAAACACCGACACTCTTTTCCCTTTCTTTTCTCTGTCGTTGGACGGGAACTCTCCTTCCAAGACATGGTTGGCGTTTGCTCTCTTGATGGCGATTCTAATTGGATTCGGTGCCACATATCCAACATCTGCCCGATTGTGCTTTTGCTCTTGAGGTATGAGATTTTCCAAATAGTGACTTTCATTGGGGTTGTATCCTGCTTTGACGAGAAGTTTTTAGGCTTTTGGATCAAACACTTCGAGTTCTTCAGTCCTTCGCCATGCTCCGTCACCGCTCCTTTGCTTGGACGAACAAACTTCATGGGTGGTTGGGAAATTGATTTCTCATCATTTATCTTCGGCAGTGGCAGCAGTAACTCTTTCGAAGAGTTGTCTACTTTTTCAATCTTTGGTTCTTCACCTTCGGATTCTTTTTGCTGTTTAGACGGAACTTCCTCAACTGATTTTGCATCTTTGAAATAGTATTTGGCATCGGCGAAGTGAGTTTCAGCCTCCGTAAAAGGTTTATCATCACCAAGCACGGTCTTCACAACGTCATTTTTACAATACTTGAAGCATTGATGCCATGTTGACGGAACCACACCATTCTCATGAAGCCATGGACGACAGTCTTAGCGTCAATAACATGGAACATTGCAGTTGACTCCATATCTTCCATCAGCAACCTCAACCTTATGATGTCAAGAGCTCTTTGCCCCCCTTGGTTAAAGCCTTGAATCATCAATCGACTATTACCAAGTTCTTCGGTAGTCATTCCTAACTCTTTCAGTGTATGGAGAGGCAAAATATTTACTGTTGATCCTCCATCAATCAATATTCGATTAACCTTTTGCTCTTGCACATAGCCGGCCACGAACAAGGGTCTATTGTGAGGCTTAGAACCAAGCAGCAGATCTTCATCAGTAAAGACCATCATGGAATCACGACCAACATGGTGATCTTCAACCTCAGGCAGATTGTTTTCTTCTAGAGGAGCTTCGTGTTCATTTGTCATGTTGCATGCTTCGCTTATATGATTAGCAGTTGCGCTACTATCTTCTAATGAGATTTTTTCTTGGCGTGTTAGCTGCATAACCTTGTCCTTGAATACGAAGCAGTCATGAATTGGATGCCCTACAAGACGATGGTATTTGCAATATTTTGGGTCGTTCACCCTGCCAGCTTCTTCAGGACGCTTCATCTCAGGCAACTCAATGAGTTTCGCTTCGATCAAATCGTCAAATATGCCAGAGACGTCTGAATCAAGGAACGGGTACTGCTTTGCTTGCATTTCATTCAGAGTTAATCTTCTTTGTTCAGTTTCCTTGGGGACATCCTTCTTTTCGACGGATTTATCAACAGCTTTTCCTTTGAACTTTACAGGCAGAGCATTGATCGTCATTGACTCTTTATTTTGAGATTTCGAGGAAAACTTGCCCCCTTTCCTTTGCTCGTATCTATCTTTGGAACCTTGGGGTTCTTGGATCGGTGGCCCGTTAGCTCCGTTTGCGGCCATACTTAGTTCCATGTCATGGGCTCGAGTCGCTAGCTCTTCGAATGTTCTCGGTCGAATACCTTGAAGGATATAACGAAGACCCCAACTCATACCTTGAATGCACATCTCAATGGCAGAAGCCTCAGACAGACGATCCTTGCAGTTCAAACTTAAGTTCCTCCACCAATTGATGTAGTCGATGACTGGCTCTTCCTTCCATTGTCGAGATGTAGTGAGCTCGATCATGCTGACGGTACGTCTTGTGCTGTAGAAGCGACTAAGAAATTCGTGTTCCATTTGCTTCCAACTATCGATGGAGTTTGCTTCCAAATCAGTGTACCAGTCGAATGCAACCCCTTTGAGTGAACGGACAAACTGCTTCATGAGATGATCGCCATAGGTTCCCGCATCATTGCATGTCTCAATAAAGTGAGCTATATGTTGCTTCGGGTTGCCTTTGCCATCAAATTGTTGGAACTTGAGTGGTTGATATCCAACAGGCATTCTCAAGTTATCGATCCTTGGCGTATATGGCTTGGCGTAGGTGTGAGTTGACTTGGAATCACCATCAAGCTTATCTTTAATTGTCTCCATTATGAAATCCTTCAGTTGATCAATGGGGACCATTCCCGAAGACGAATGTTGGAATGTTGGAGTCTTCTCTCTTTCGTCATATTGTTGTTGTTTAGATGTTTCAGACTCATCACGATCTTCATCTTGTTTGTCCTTCATGCGGCTTGTTTCAGCATTGTCAACCTTGTCCATTAGCTTTGAAATTTGAGAGTCTTGCTCTTAGACCTTCTTCGCGAACCCTTCAATCACCTTTGTCAAGCTTCCGATGTGTTCTTCAAGAGTTGAAGCATTAGTTGTCATAACTGGAGCAACACTTGAGCTTGAATTTGATGAAGAGCTTGATGATGAGAGAGGAGTTGATGAAACGGAGTCGTCTTCATCACCTTCGTGAGTAAGATGCAGCTTATCTCTTCCAATCACCTCGTGCAAAGGAGTCGTCTCCGAAGATGCTTGCAGTTGCTTGGCCATGCTTCTTGTAACGAAGTCGAGGTTGGAGCTTGAAGAACTTGTTGAAGAAATATTGACTATGACGACCTTGCGGCTAGTCATGATGATTTGAGGATTTTTGAAGAAGAGATGAGAGGTAGAGATGTCCCACCGGGCGTGCCAAAAATTTGTAACAACAAATTTCGTGTATTGAATTTATAAACACGAAAAAATTATTAAAATGAATTTCTCGAATCAAAATAATATAGCGGGTTACAATCTCTATTTATCTCCTATGATTCTTCTCACGAACAATTTTAAGTCTTGGAGCGAAATCTTCGGCTTAATCTTCTCCTTGACTTGATTTGACTTGAATTAACGTTAATTCGAGGGCCAACGCCTTGATTTCGGATCAAACGTCGAAATATCCCAAGAACGCGAAGAACACGAATCCTTGGTCTTTGTCGCAAAGTAGATCTTGAATCTTCTCTACGCCGGTTTTGAATTTACTAACGTTATTCGGTGGCTTTGCAGTTTGTTTCCGGATTGAACGTCAGTCTTGAGGTTGAATGCGCTTGAATCTTGCTTCGAATCTTCAAGAACGCCTTTGAATCTTCAAGAACACTTGAATCTCGTCGAGAGAATTCTCTAGAGCTCTTGGATTTGAATATGAATTATGAGGTGTCTTTTTTGACATTAGGGAGAGCCTCTATTTATCGGTGTAGGAGAGAGAACCCTACCAAATTTAAGAATCGTAGGACGCGATTTGATTGGTCCATGATGATTCACATAAGATCTTCTAGATCTATTTAAATCTTCCAAGATATTCTAGAAGATATGATTTATTTACCAAGAAATAAGATTTGACACTTGGCATTATTTGATTGGTCATGAATTAAAATATTAAAATATTAATTAATTAACTATTTAAATTTAAGAATTAAATATATGGGAATTCCTAAAATATAAATAGAAAATATGACTTGATTTTTAATAAATTAATTTCCACGTGGCGCCATTTGATTGGACACAATTTTTATGTTTCTACAAGCATGAAACCAACAGTGTTTGAAGGGTGGCCAGAATTGGACCTCTACGAAAACTCTGATGGTTTCATGCTATTTTGGATCTTAACAGTACCTTTGCTGGGCCTTTATTGAATGAATCTGATTAAGGCTCGAACATGTTCAAGACCTCATTGCCTCACAATTTACGATCTCTGGCCTCGTCATCCGAAACACGATATGTGATCTCATTACAGATGACACGATGCAAATACAGTTGCAATGAAACTAGGGCGTCGGATCTGAATTATCCAGCTATCTCTATTGATTTGCAGTCATTTAGTGATAGGAAACATGATATCACAGTTATCAAGCTATCCATTAATCGCCCGGTTTTAGATGCAAATCAAAACACAAGATACAAGGGTGATTAGCAGCAAAAAGAAGGGGAAAAACTACACTAAGAGAAGATGCTAAAAAATTAAAATGAGAGGAAGAACGGATCTCCTTTTCTTTGGCCGGATAATGAAGACACAAAGTCTCCCGGCTCAGATCGCCCTGATTCTCGGCACCATCGGCTAAGTCGCGGCTCGGTGGTGGTTAAAGGACGGCGGTCCCGGTTCCTCGGTCCGCTCCCCGAGCTGCACCTCACACACGAGCCAAGCCACAACCTGACACCGTCGCCAATTGGTTTTGGGATGGAACCTCACTTGGGCTTCATTTGGGCTTCTCTGATTTGGTTCGCTTCGTCCGTGGGATCGCAACCGTCAACCCCCGTTTGTCAGTTATAACATTTTAAATCGAGCCTCTCTGAGCAAAATTAATGGTTATAAATATTAAAATTAAGAATACTATATTGCATGGTCGTTCAACGGATATTTTCACAGTGAAAACAGTCTTTTTCACCTACAACATATTAAGTTTTACGCCACTCACAAACCAATTCAGTTTTTCACCCAAGAAGTGCGAACATATTATGCAATCATTTATGCGACAGTTAGGCGACGAATATGCACAAACTTGGTGAATAGTTTGGCCAATCATGGTCTGACGCTGGATAGTCCGAGATCCAGTTTATTTTAAAAAAATATTCTTACTATGCAAATGAACTTGCAACTACTAGGCGAATTATAATCGCATAATAACCGCATAACAGTCGTAAAATATTTTATTTTAATTTTATTTTTGGAAATTTCCTATTCTGCAACAAAACGATGATATACAAAAGTCATATATTATTTGCCGAGTTGGTGCAGAAAATTCATATTCGCATAATTATATTTTTAAACTTTCATTTTTGGAAAATTCTTATTCTATGAATAAACTAATTGAAGACTCCATTGCCATAAATAAAAAGACTGGAATAAAAATAACTTTTTTTTTAATTTATAATAATTAATATTGCATAAAAGTTATTGGAATAAAAAAAAATTAGGTCATGAAATCCTATGGACCAACATAAGTTTGTCGATCTCCTATAGCATAAATGGATTTTTCACTTATGTCCTTATGAAAAAAAATAATTTCAAACATGTCAATGCTCAACACGTTTGAAGACAATGGTGTCCTCTTCTTCCACATAATCCCCTCTAAAAAATAACGTTGTCTAGGCTGACAGCAGCGATAACTCTCCAAGATAGACCCCGTACTGTTGTGGTTTTCACACTCCGTCATGATCTTCAGTCAAAATAGGCATTTGTGCTCGGAGGCAAAACCTATCATTTAAAATTTATTTGATGTAATAATTTATTCTCTTTGATAGCGGCTAATATTTTTTTATCCAAATTCTAACTAAGATTATAACATGAAAAATCAACTATTAAAATGAAATGACATGGTACCGTTTCGGGATGCATATGTAGTCAATCTTATAAAATACATTTTGTTATAGTTATTATCTTTGAATCATGATGTGGATGAAATATTTTGTACATTATTTAAGTATTTATAATGATATCATAACATTTTAAATTCCCTCAAAATTATTAATTCACAAAAACCGAAGGCACGTTTATATCAGTGTAACTGCTAAAAGGGTTGTTCGAATTCCGAATCCTCGAAAAAATGCAAAGTCTTTATGCGACAGTGTCACGATGGATATGCATAGATTTGGTGAACAATTCGGTCAGTCGCAAGTCCGTCGCCGCGTAATCGCAGACTCTAAAAAAAATCAGTAATTATTGTTATGCAAAAAACATTCGACCACAAGGCGAATTATTAATCGCTATTTTTTTCTAAATATCTTTGAAAAATTCCTATATGCGACTAGAGATACTTTTGGTGATCCGCGTAATTATTTTTATTTCTTTTTTTTATTAAAATATGAGACTATTTATGTTGGAAACCTACTACTATTTTTGTTGGAAATTGACAATCCCAATAAAATTTTCTCAAACTCTTAGAACTATTGACTGAAAAAGAAATTCAGATAAAAAATATATATTCCAACATAAATTCATAGAACACTAAATTCTTAAGAAAAACATTAATGGAATCATAAAATTCCAAATATAACTCAAACAAAAATTTATTTTAACAAAAAAATATTGTTGATCGTCGTAGACATATACGTAGATTTTTCTAGCAAAATTTATTATAGTATTTAAATATTTGTTGGACTTTCCATTGAAATTTTTATTTCTTAATCTTTTGTTGAAATTTGATTTTTTTTTTGTTTGCTAAAATTACATTGTCATGTCAAATTAATATACTTATTGAATGAAAATGTATTTGTTCTCAAATATAACTTATGAAAAGACATTATCATACATCATTTGTCAATAGTTTTAGTTATCGTGACCATTCTACAAGAAAATTATGAAATTTTAACGAAAAAATTTCAACGAAAATATATTTCAATGGATTCCAACGTCAATTCTCATGGACATTCTAATGTTATTATTTCTGTTAATATTTTTCAACGGATTCCAACGAAAATTCCAACAAAAACACTCCATTGGAATGAGTTTTTTTATTGAAATTTTCATTAGATTTTAACGATTCCAACGATTGAAATAAAAATACCAACGGTATGGAGGCCTATGTAAAAGATGTCGGGTAGCCTATAGTGATGTTGGTTAGGCGGCTTGTAAGGACACTAGGCGATCAGTCACTGGCTATTGTGTATTTTGGGAGGATCTATTACCTCAAACGGCTTCCAATTCATTGGCTGAAGCTGAATACAAAGCACTTGAATCAATTGTGTCTGAACGACTCTCCTTTAATTATTGCACAAGTTTTTAATCTTCAGCTGGATTTTCCTATCCCTTTATTTTGGGACAACAATGTGGCTCTACATATTACGTCTAACCCCTTGTTTCATGAACGCCACAAGCATTTGAAAATTGATAGTCATTTGGTGCGCGACAAATTCAAAGAAGGTTTCATCTTGCCTACATATGTTCCTACCAAACTTCAGCTAACTGATCTCTTCACCATGATCCTTCTAGGACCTCATTTTCACGATCTCGTGTCCAAGTTGGGAATGATAACATTTTTCCATGCCCAAAACATAAGAAGAACACAAAATAAGGAACTTTATGCACAACAAGTTCGGCGTGCTTAGTTTCTTCATGTTTTCTCCTTTTACGCTTTTATTAGCAAGTAAAGGCTTTTATTAAACAAAACGGCATCGTTTTGTTGCTTTGCATGCATCACTTGTATATATACATGAGCTAAGAACAATCAGGGCACATTGAGATGAATGAATAACAGAATTCCGTTACATATTTTTATTCTTCTTCTCGAATTTCGATCGTGATCATCTACATTATAGACTTTAATACGCGTTGCTTTGGTTTGTGCTTATCTTTTCATGGAAGAACATATGTCTGTAGTTTGATTGGTCGTCTCAGCTCGGTATTAACAGTTGTAAATCAAAGATGTGGAAAAATCTTTGGTCGTCTCGTCTCAGCTCGGCTTGAACCCCTTAAGACTTAAGCCTTGAACAGTGTGGAAAAATCAAAGAAAAAAATAGATTATATTCATTTTTGATACCATATTTTTGAATTAAGTTTAAAAAGATGTGTAAACAAATATTTAAAGAAAATTTATTAAAATAATAATTTTTATGTATGTTGATGGCTAGGCTTATTAATTAAAATTGATCCAAGTGGTAACCCACTCTATTTTTTCAACATATCATGTACTTAATCTTATTTTGTTTACATTTTTATATCAAACTAAAACCTTATGACACTGTCATTAATTTTCCAAATAAACTTAGACATGCCGTAAGCATGACACACCATTGGGTAGCAATTACCTAATTTTAAAGTTCTAAGTCCATATTACCATCTCCTTGAACTGTCACATTTTTCCTTTTTCCGGTGCTTAAATTCCATGGTCTACTTTCTGTTTTTTTTTTTTTCTTTTTCTTCGGCAGATTCTTTCTATGGTTCAGCACTATGATTCATCTCTGCACACGGGGCGACTTTACTGCAATCGAAATCCTTGAAACGTCCAATTCTAATATTATGTCGCTAAAAATCTTTGTGTTAATTCTTAATGCTAAAAGTAGTTAAGATTTTTCATGGCTATATCTCTATCCTCTGACATAAAAAAAGAAGAAGAAAGACATTTTGATTGGATAGTATTAAATATTAATTAGTACATATGGATGAATTCGTAGAGCAATCCTATGGTATGGTGTGAAACCATGAATAAAGTTCCAATTAAAAATTTTTAAGAAATCAGACATTGACAAATAAATAAATATATATTTGTTGTTATTTTTGTTGGGCCATTAAGGGTGGTACGCGGTTGAATTATCAATCCATGAGAGTTTCATTCAAATCACCTTGAAATTGATCTATATCAATTTACAAAACAGCATTGGGAGCGGGCTCAAATCAAAAATTATATTGAAAATATCATAACTGAGAGAGTTTATATATATATACATTGGGTCACGCTACAGCAAGAATGGTACTTAGTGAAAGAAATAAAAATAAATCGTAGTCATTAGATCAAATAATTTAATGACTAAAAAAAGTCAAAATTATATATTTATTAAGGATATTATGGTAATTTCTACACCACACCAAAGAAGTGGGACCCATTCCAACTCCCACCCCATACTCTCTCTCTCTCTCTCACACACACATACGCGCACAACAATACATACACAAAAAAATACAAACAATCCTCTCTCGTCGGATTCTTTTCGTCGCCGACCATACACGCACACACTCAGCGGCGACTTTCCAACTCCGTCACCTAGAACTCAAGCCGGCGCGCCACCAAACGCCGCCCAGACCTCATGCCGACGCGCCACCAAACGCCGCTCCAGGGGCGTCCCCGGTCAAATCGGGGGCCCAGTGCGAAATTTCAAGATGCGGCCATAATGGCCTATTAAAATTAAACAATAATAACAAATAATATATAAATGGGATATTTCAAGAATTATCGTATCTACTGTTCATTTGAAAAAACTTATTCTTTGGGCATTCTTTGAAATAAAGTCTTCAATGATACTATTTAGACCCACATAATTTGCCAATACAAATAATAATAAACTCAAAATAATAAATGTTGATATGTGTGACTTCAATTAGAGCATCCACAATGCTTTGGGTCTCTTTTTGTATATGTCCCATATAATTGGACTTGAGTTTTAAATGACATGGACAAACCCAAGTAAAAAAACTCAAAAACTTTGCAATGCAAAAATAAAAAGACTAGGTCTAGCATACATGTCAACCAATAGAAATGCTCGAATATATTTTATTCATAAAAAAAAATTAAATTAAGAACAAATGATGAGTGTTTGGGTTTGTACTTGGGTCCAAAATAGACCCCAGTGTGGACTTTGTCTCTTTTTTTCATTGCCACATAAGCTAGACCATGTCCACTTTTAATTGCATTGGGAAGTATTTTTTTATAGACTAAATCTATTTCCCATGTGGCAAGTGAATTTTTGTTAAGAGACTCAAAGCATTGTAGGTGCTCTTAGTGCCTTGACCACGTGCCTTGACCAAATGCCCCAATTCTTCAATTTGTCTTTTCTTCTCCACACCAATTCCATTTTTCCTTTTCTGCATTTCTTCTGCAACTTCCCCAAAGCCGATTTCTTTTCCAATCTGATCTCGAAGGTGAAGCTTATATTTTGGGGGCCCTGTGCGGTCGCACAGCCCGCACGGGCCCAAGGACGCCCCTGCGCCGCTCACAGCAAAACATCTCGCCGTCGCCGGTCAATCTTGTTTTTTCTCTCATTCTCATCGCGTACACACACACTGCATCTAAGGAGGCGGAGGATTCATGTTCTCGTCGTAACACCGCTGGTCGCCGGATTCAGACCGAATCGGCCCCACCATCTCCGCTGGTCAGGGGCAATCGCCCTGCTCGGCCGGACCGATGCCGACATCGCCACGAGACGATAGTAGGATAAACGGTGAGTCATGGCCGGTTTCAGTTGCCGGAAAAAAGTCAATTGGGGTCGGGTTCCTTTTTCAGTCGCAGAAGGCAATTTAAGGGATCTGAATTTGGGGGGCTTCAGTATGAAAATTAGATAAATTACATGGATCTATTGGCGAGGTTGAAAGTTTGATTAAATTGTAATTTAGGTCATAGGGGTAATGTGTAATTTCAAAAAACTTGATAAATGAACATTATCTAATTTGTCATGCCTTACTCCATAAATGAACATTATTACAACAACAACAACAACAACATAGCCTTTAGTCCCAAGCAAGTCGGGGTAGGCTAGAGATAAAATCCAAGAGAAACACAAAGACTCGAACCAAAAGGAAGAGATAAGGAAGAGATCGAAAAAAGAGAGAGAGAGAGAGAGAGAGAGAGAAAGGAGCAAAAGTCACGGTTCTGGCACGTTGATAGCGAGCCTCCAAGCGCTCCTATCCACCGCTAAATCCTTGGAGATATTCCAATCTTTAAGGTCTCTCTTAACCGACTCTTCCCCAGGAGAGTTTAGGCCGACTTCTACCTCTCTTAACATCCTCGACCCGCTGTAGAACTCCTCTACGCACCGGTGCATCAGGAGGCCTCCGTTGGACATGTTCGAACCACCTCAGCCGATGTTGAACCAATTTCTCCTCAATTGGGGCCACCCCGACCCTATCTCGAATATCCTCATTTCGGATTCTATCCCTTCTTGTGTGCCCACAGAACCAACGCAACATACGCATCTCTGCTACACTTAGTTGTTGGACATGTTGCCTTTTTGTAGGCCAACATTCAGCAGCGTATAGCATCGCCGGGCGAATCGCCGTCCTATAGAACTTACCTTTTAGCCTTTGTGGCACCCTCTTATCACAGAGAACGCCCGACGCCTGACGCCATTTCAACCAACCGACTGCAATTCTATGCCTAACATCAGCATCAATGCCGCCATCCTTTTGTAGCATCGATCCCAAATACCGGAAAGTCTCCTTCTTGGCCACCACTTGCCCGTCAAGGGTAATGTCACCATCATCATGTGAAGCCATGCTGAAAGCGCACGTCATGTACTCGGTCTTCGTCCTACTAAGTCTGAAGCCTTTCGACTCTAACGCGTCCTTCCACAGCTCCAACTGTTGGGATCTGTGAGGATCTCGTTATGTACAAATCACGAATTCAATAGCAAACGTAAACCTATGCGCAGCGGATCTAAAGGTTTGACGTAGAGAACTTAAGGCTTAAAATTTATGTAGATCTGGCTGACCACGAACGGTTGACCGCAATTGATTGACCGCAAATCACGTCTTGGGTTGCACGAACAAGATCAGATCAAAATCGGATCAAACGGATGCAAACAGATCAAAACGAATTTTTGCAGTCAGGCTCCTTCCGACGGCGCGTGCGGTGTCGGAATCCGGCGACGTCGACGGCGATGGAAAGCTCTCGTCGAGACGGTCGTCTGGGTATACTGTACGTCTCAATCGGACTTCCAGTTAGTTCTGTAGGTCAAAATATATTTCGTCTCGGTTTACCTACAGATCTTCTACTGTATTCCTCAATACACCCTTCTTCAACTTGTACCAGTGGAGCAACATGAAGAAGATAAAGCTCGAATGAGATCTAGAGAGAGAGAGGCGTGTGAGGCGTGTATATCGTGTGAATGAGACTTCTGTTCTCTTCTCATGAGCTTAATGATGTATATATAGAGCTACAGTAGGGACCCTAAGGAGATTAGGAAAAGGGTTCCTTAATTAATTAGACTAACTGTGGGCCAAACCTACTCCTCTAATTAATTAAATAATATTAATGGGCCACCAACATTATATTATTGCACTCCCTTTCCCTAGCCCAAATTACATTTGAGACTCCAATAATAATTACTCGATTTACCTCCCCACGTTTAAGATATAATGTCCATTACGAATTACTGACAATCAAGAATTAATTAATTTATTATTATTTCACCGAAGCTAGCGCTCGTTCATCACATTCTTATTATGCCGGAATTTAATCTACCTGCAGGGTTTAGCATAACAATCCTTCATGAACTCACTCCGGGGACATCATCAAACTAACGCACATGGTGACCATAAATATCCTAACAGCACATACTATATATAATAATATTACCCAAAACAGTAGGAATATTATTCCAGCGAACTGAATCTCACCCATGTGAATCAAAGTAATATATATTATATATATCTGCCTGTTAATATCTTACGGGTTAAGAGAACACAGTAATTAACCGAGGCCTAGTTCATTTACGACGATCAGTATAAAATGAACTTCTCCTCTCTGGGATCCTGTTCAATACATAAATGTACTAGTGCAACTAATTAGTCAAGACAAATTGTACTGTTGACACTACAACCGTTCGGATGGGGTGTGCATGTCCATCTAGGTTGTGAACAACTATTCTTGTTCGCAAGTAACTGATAGAGTGATTTTCGGTTCGCCCGATGACGACCCACACTATCTAAGTGCAGAACAACAGAACGTAGAACTTGTTTAATCTAACATGATTCTCATTCATAAAGGGTAAATGTGTAATAACATGCAAAGCCAAGCTTTCAGTATATAACACTAACACCAACTTCCTATTTACCGCTGCTCTACTCTCGTCAACTAGCACCACATCATCAGCAAAGAGCATACACCAAAGGATATCACCTTGTATGTCCCTTGTGACCTCATCCATCACCAAGGCAAATAGATAAGGGCTCAATGCTGACCCCTGGTGTAGTCCTATTTTAATTGGGAAGTCGCTGGTGTCGCCCCCACATGTTCGGACACACGTCATCGCATCCTTGTACATATCCTTGATGAGGGTAATGTACTTAGATGGGACTTTGTGCTTTTCTAAGGCCCACCACATGACATTTCTCGATACTCTATCATAACCCTTCTCTAGGTCGATAAAGACCATGTGCAAGTCCTTCTTTTGGTCCCTATATCTCTCCGTCAACTGATGCATTAGGAAAATCGCCTCCATGGTCGACCTTCCAGACATGAACCCAAATTGGTTTTGGGTCACACTCGTCACTCGTCGTAGGCGATGCTCGATAACCCTCTCCCAGAGCTTCATCGTATGGCTCATCAACTTAATCCCACGATAGTTACCACAGCTTTGAACATCTCCCTTGTTCTTGAAGATCGGTACTAAAGTACTTCCCCTCCATTCATCAGGCATCTTGTTTGACCGGAAAATGAGGTTAAAAAGTTTATTTAGTCATGCTAACGCTCTGGCGCCCAAGCATCTCCACACCTCAATGGGGATACCATCAGGGCCTATTGTTTTACCTCCCTTCATCCTCTTCATAGCCTCTCCGATCTCTGCCTCCCGAATTCTTCTCACCACGCATCTATTGGTATCCTCAAATGAGTCATCCAACTCCAGGGTAGGACCCTCACTCTCTCCATTAAACAATTTGTCGAAGTACTCTCGCCATCTGTCCTTGATCTCCCCATCCTTCACCAGTGGCCGATCCGACCCATCCTTAATGCATTTGATTTGGTTGATGTCCCTTGTCTTCCTCTCCCGAATCTTAGCCATCCTATAAATGTCCTTCTCCCCCTCCTTCGTGCCTAGGCACTGATAAAGGTCATCATAGGCCTGACCCTTCGCTACACAATTAAACTAAAAGTGGCACTACGTGAAAAATCAAAATTTATGATATTTATATGTTTTCACTTTTAAATATTCAGTTTGATCTCAACTTTAATTTTTAAAATATACACAATTAAAGTTTCTAAAATAAAAATAAAAATAAAAAATAATCGCTATACATATTGCACAATAATGTTACACTATATGCACATTATTATTTATGAAATTCACATTATCGTAACACTGTGCACAACGAACTCGAAAAAAAAAATCAAAATTGCATTGTTATATTGGATTATTTATTATAGATAATAAATTATTTCGATTATTTATATTATACGCTATATTTAAATAAAAAAGTATTAAAACAAGAATATATTTTTATAAAAAATATAGCTGCACCACGAGTGCACATTAGTGTTAGACAGCTTGCACGTTAGTGACTAACAGATTGCACTATAGCGGTTGAAACAACCAGACAAAGTTTTGGGTTCAAAATTTATATTTTGAGTCAGCTATTTGTTTTTTTTTTCTACTTTTAAAATTTTAGTTATATCAGTTCGATGTCAGCTTTATTATTTTGAATAACTAAACGATCAATTTTTATAAAATAATGTTATATTGTTGTATAGATGTATATATTTTTAGGTATTTACAACAAAAATAATAAAGAATATTAAATAAAAATATTAAAATACTAAAATATTTTTATAATATAAGTTATAAAATATTATTTAGGTTAATTTAATTAACGGGTCAAGTAAACCAATTATTTCGGCGTTAGCTTGGTTTGAGGCAAATCATTAAAATATATTGAAGTTCGAGTGCACATTAGTGATATACAGATTGCACACTAGTGACTGCCATATTGCATTGTATATATGAAAAAAATCATCCAAACTAAATTTGTTGAGAATGCATGCGCTGTGGTGCACGATAATAGAGTTAGACAAATTGGACAATAAAACTATCATATTCCACAGGTAGCGACTGGAACTAAACAAATTAAAAATTCGATTTGAAATTTATATTCCAGTTGGATTATCTAAATATCGTTTATTTCGTGTTGATGTCGTTTTTTTAATGGGTTATTATAACCGAACTAACTGAACTATATAAAAATATTATGTTTTTATATGTATATTTTAAAGTTATATTTTTCCAGTCAAAACAAAATATACTATATTAAATATAACAATAAAAACTGAGTACTATTTTTACAATATAAATAATATTTCATTTCAAATATTTTTGGTTAATTCGGCTAACCAACCCCAAAAAAAAAAAGTTATCCAACCCAATTTTAATTTGATTTCTGAAAAAAGTTCAGACGGTTCAAATTACACAATAACTACAGAAACCGTGCAGAATATTGTTGGCAGAATTGCACTTTATTGATTGTCGGATTGCACAACAACAACAACCGAAAAAGACCAAAGTAATTTTTTTAGTTTGAATTTTCATATTTCGGTTTGATTATCTATTTTTACTTTTAAAATTTTGTTTGTTTATATACAATGTCGGTGTTATTCTTTAAAATAACCAAAATAACGGACCGACAAAGTTATGTAAATAATAATAATATCAATATTATTATCATTAATTTGAATATTTCGGTTATGTTTTGATTTGTGACAAAAGTTTGATCGATTTGGTTAACTTATTAATATTGTATTAGTAACCTTATTATTAATATTGTGTGCTTTTAAATTGTTAATAATTACAATTTAACACATGAACTCAATTGAAAATATAATCAAATTTCTTAATTTGCAAACATGGCCCTAAAACATATCCAATTTCCAAAATCATGCCCCCCCAATCTCATCCCCTCACACAACACGTACAGTCCACCTCTGCCTATGTAGATGGCCGCCGGAAACAAGCTGATTACCTTCCATCCATCCCGGCAACGGCGGGTTGAAATCAAGCACAAACATCAAATTGAGTAATGAAAATCAGAATTCGATTTTTTTTTTAACTAAAATCTGGATTCAATTTGCGGAGGAGACGAGGGGCGAAGAACAAAAGAATGGACGTGCTGGCGACTGAGATGGCGAGGCATAGGCGGACGGTGGTGACGACGGCAAGAGGAGGAAGAAATTGCCGAAAAATTGGTTCGTCGGCGGCTCTGGGCTCTGCGGCGGAGGTTGTGACGCCAAGGAGATGATGACGTCGATGGTGTACTGAAGCCGTTCTGCAGAGGTGCGTGCTCCGCCAGAATCACCGTCGTGAGATTTGTGCGCCGGTGAGAGAGTAGGAACGCGATCGATAGAGAGAGACGATAGAGAGAGAGAGAGGAGAGAGGAAGGGGAGAGAGGGGAGAGAGAGGGTATTGATATTTGTGTGTTGGGGGCCACTTCCATGTGTTGTAAATGTGTATTGTCCAAATTGTCCTTAATTATTGGTCAAATGTGTATATTTGACCATGAAATACATATTTAATTACGAAATTGCCATAACAAGTTTGACTAAAATATTAAATTTTGATTTGATCATAACCATTGATACGTGAGATCCAATGGTACATATCTATTCTCATTTTTTTCACTATTTACTATTCTCATACGATCCCAACTCTCTCTCTCTCTATATATATATATAGGGATGCGCTTTGGTGAGAATTGTTCTTAGTGAATGAAATAAGAATAAATCTGGACCACAAAATTTGATCATCCAATGGTCCTACTTGGGAATCTATTGCCCTACCGAGGTCCATTTTTTGAGAAATCTGGCTGGAAATTCCGTTAACGCCATATATCTGAACCACGCGCACCTCGCCGGAGCAATGGTCAACCATCTTAGCTTGCTCATCTCCCTCTCCCTCTTCCACGTCGGTAGCAACAGGTTCTCGGCGCTGCCCGCCTCCTCTCCTCCCTGACGGACGGATCCGTTCCAAATGACGGGGTGTGTTCCGACGGGATCTAGGGGTCGGTCTGACTGAGGAGTTGCGTGCCGAAATAGGTGGGGTGTCGTGGGCAGGGCAGATGACAAGAATGAAAATGACAGTCTAGAGAGGAGAACAATAATTTCTGAATTGAAAGTTTAGATCTAGGGCCTTTTTTTTGTGAATTAGATAAGTCCAAGGGACTTATATATAAATTAAAAAATTCCACCTATTGCAAATAAGTGCATGGGTTAAATTTGTAAATTGATAAAAAATTATATTTACACAATAATATTCAATGCAATGCACACTATCATCCTTCGATTTGCACATAATAATCACTCGTATTGTAGAATGCACAATAAGGTTATTCAAGATGCACGCTATTGAATGTCAGACTGCACAATAATGTTAATTGAAATAAACATTATTAAGATTTTTTAAAATTTAAATGCACGTAAAAAGTACCCGTTTTACTTGATGGACAAATTTGTCCAAACAATCTGATAAATAGGTAGTTCGAATTTTACTTTTAAAATTATGGTTTTTCGGTATGATTTCAACTTTATTTTTATAATAATCGAAACAACTGGATCGACCAAAATATATAAAAATATTATATTATTTATATTTTATATATATTTCAGCAAAAATAATATAAATTTTAAAATAAGAAAAATTACAACACGAAATATATTTTTATAAATTAGATCTATTATTTAGATTAATTCGGTTAACCAACTGAAAAACCCAAATATTTCAATTCGGTTTTAGTTTGTAGTTGCACGTAAAAAAATCTGGTACTGCAGATTACAGTTTCAGACTCCACAATAGTATTAGACAAAATACACATTAATGTGTTCGATCATGCACATTAGCAAAAAAAAAAAAATGACGTTATTATGCTAGTGTGAAGTTTTCGAATATATTACAATTTCGGTTATTTTGGTTCGATTATAGATTTATTTATTGAAATAAATTAATAGAACAGACCGAATTGTATAAAAAATATTATTTTTAATATTTTACTATATATAAAAGAGACCAAAAGAGAATTATTGGCGATCCAATCATCAAAAATTTCATCATCGTCAACCGGGCGAGAAAGGGATTTGTTGAGAAAGCTAAATTTCTTACGTGCTCGTAATGTCGTGCGCGGACTACGAGACCATTCATCGTAGTTAGTATCACCCTTCAATTTGACGTGAGTAATTTGAAGCCCGATATTGTGAGACGAGGAGATATTACAGGGAAAGATAGTTTTACAGACAACGATTGCATTGTCGTCATCAGTAGAAGAAGATGAAGACATGATGGGGAGGAGTACGAATGAGAAAGAAATATTTATGTTCTTCGTAATTTTTTTTTTCGTAATGAAAAAGAGAAAAATTAAGAGACGAAGATATTCTCTGATAGCATGTCAAGAGAATTAATCGTCTGGAATTGATTCATCTAACTTTATGATCAGTGAGGCACAAGTCCCATCGCTCCCTTAAACACCTTCTGGGTGTGGT
Organism: Striga asiatica; assembly: GCA_008636005.1. NCBI lineage: Eukaryota > Viridiplantae > Streptophyta > Magnoliopsida > Lamiales > Orobanchaceae > Striga > Striga asiatica. The sequence goes on along the minus strand of BKCP01004605.1, from coordinate 334,201 downwards.
TGTAGTCCTAGGATCGATCTTCTCGGGTCCACCAATCCGCCTTCTTATATCAGCTCTGTTTGTTCCATTTTTGTTGCGTTTTTCGTTGTTATTTTGTCCCTCATATTGAGTCATTTAGATGGTTTTAGGATCATTTTGTCATTTATTATGTGTTTTGCGTTCATTTGAGTGTTGCGATGTTTTCCGGTTGTTTTCCGGTCTTTTTCTGTTCTCTTTTCGTTTTTGGTGTGTAGTTTGAAGACCTCGGGAGAACAGGTTTTCGAGAATCTTGTGGGGAAGCTGACACCATTAGATAGAGGGGTTCGTTAGCGACACGTAAAAAAAACAGAACTCAAAACTGAGTTAAAACGAACCCGAACGAGCAAAAATCGTAAGATGGTGCAGTGCAGATTTTGGTCTCCGCGGCCGCGGCGAAGAAAAACTGCCAGGTCCCAAATTTCAGCAATGAAAATCCCGCGGCCGCGGAGGAGGAAGTCGCGGCCGCGGAGGTCGCGACAGCAGGATTTTTATTTCGCGATTTTGATCAGTTTTGGGGGACGTTCCACTTAGGTTTTGAGTTGGCTCTCGTACTTTTTCACCCCAGAACTCAGTTTTCTCTTATCTTTCACTTGGAATTGATCTTGGATTGTGAAAACACCAAGATTTGACTCGTGGATTTGGATTGTTCGTTGTTCTTTCGACATTGAATTCATATTTAATTGTAAACTTTCTATTTCATTTTATCTGTGTTGATGATGGCTTTGATTGATATTGATGTTGATGTTGAATTGATGATGAGTGGCTAAATTCATATGCTAGGGATAGGGGATTGATGTTTTGAAATCGTTTGTGATTGTGGGCATTCGTTGATTGTTCTTTCCATGCGAGTTAATCTTTTATTATGGTTGTTCAATTATCAGGCTTGAGTATTGATAATTGTTGAAGGGTGACACTTCAACTTACAATTGTTTCAATTGAATTTGATTTATTCGTGCTTGAAATTGGGAATCTAATTGATTAGTCGGTTAATCACCCTCTAGTCTACTTTAATCGACTCTCAGAACTGAAAGGGGAGGAGTCGGTCGAAATAGGCTCGTATGAACTAGGCTTGTTCGTAACTGTATTGCCTAGGAGTTAAATGAATTGTTAATTTGCCGTTCTAGTTTGTTCTCTTGTTACGAAAAGTTATTGAGAATGAGTACTCGAGCGTGTTGATTATTCAAATCACTTAGCTGAACAATCACCTGCCCATTAATTGCAATTCGAACCAAAACGGATCTCCCCGACTCCCTAGCTTCTCATATCCTAATTGTTCTTCGTTACTTGCTTTCTTTATTGCTTAATTTGAACTTTCGCAATAGTTGATAATTGAATCCAAATCAAACCATCTGAATTAGAATGTTTAGGAATTTTGTTTCCCTTTTTGTTTGAATAAACGTATAGAATATTCCGGCTAACCTTCCTCGTGAGACACGACCCGGTGTTCGAATCTTTAGATTCTACTCCGGAAAAATATTTACAACAAGCTCGAGCGGAGCTCTTTCGGACATCCACTACGGGCGCCGAGCTTTGTTAATTGGAGTCCTTGGTGATTCTCCGTGAGTGAGCCATCCCAAGGGTGATCATGCCCACATAGGTTGAATGTGCAGCCAAGTATCGTCACCACCACTTTCTCTGCGAACTCCATCCTTATCTTCCATCGATGTCGTCGGGTTTTTTTTTTCTTTTTTTTTTTTGGAAAGTACGTGAGAAACATTGTTGTCTCAACCTTGGTCAAGCTGGAGTCCCACAAACAATGCTAATTTGATACAGTATTTTTCAAATTACTCTGGTTTGGGGTCCTTGATCTTCTTCCTGACTCCGGGTCGACATGACTAGTTCACCGGATTACCTGAAAAAGCAGTAGTAATGTTCCTAGAGTAGAGTTCTCCGATGGTCAAGTTAATATTCAAATTTAGAAAGATAATATTGCAGAAGTATTCAGATAACAATTGAGTAGTGATAATAATATGATCTGCTGTGTGAATCCTTTTCACATACATCTTTTACCCGTATGGATTACATATATAGTTAATTACTTGTTATGATGTGTGAATCATTTGCACATACATCTTTTACCCGTATGGATTACATATATAGTTAATTACTTGTTATGCTGGTCCAATTTACAAGTCATTCGGTCTAGTAGGTTGTTAGGCCGACTGATCGCGTCACGGTTTTGGAAAGAGCTTTGGTATAGTCAATTTGGTCGACCTACAGTATTCCGGTCCAGGTCAGGTCGATCACATTGATTGATAAAATTGAATATCATACCATATCACATTGATTGATAAAATTAATATGTTATATAGAAATATGTATCCGTTTTTTCACTACCACATATCTATCAAACATAAATATATAATCCCTTATTAAA